>ONZH01029910.1:0-46484 GCA_900303285.1 Rhinella marina | reverse complement strand
GCAGGGCAGGCAAGCACCTCCAAGGCGTACAGGGACAGTTCCAGCCACGTGTCCAACTTGGAGACCCAGTAAGTGTAGGACGCCGAGGGATCGGGGAGGACAGGGGTACGGTCTGCCAGGTACTCCCGCAACATCCGCCGATACTTGTCCCTCCTGCTGATAGCGGGCCCCGCAGTGATGGAAGTTGCACGAGGGGGTGCCATGAACGTGTCCCACACCTTGGAGAGTGTTCCCCTGGTGGCTGTGGGCCTGATCGATGTTGTGGGACTCTGGGAGACCCTCTCCTCTCTGCCGCCAGCGATGGTGGGTGGGAAAATCTCCATCATGTTCTGCACGAGTTCCCTCTGGTATTCCAGCAATCGATTCGTCCTCTCCTCTACCGGAATAATAAAGAGGAGACGTTATCTTTATACCGGGGGTCCAGGATTGCGAAGACCCAGTACAGTTTGTTCTCCACTATCCGGACAACACGTGTGTCCCGGGAAAAGCAGCCCAGCATGAAGTCAGCCATGTGTGCCAGACTCTGAATAGGCATGACCTCACTGCCCCCACCAGAAGGATCACTTGCCATTTCCTCCTCTTCCTCTTCCGCCTCCTCTCCGCCCCATCCGCGCTGAACCAATGGGACGCACACAGCCTGACTGCTACCCTCGCCGCCTGCATCCTCCTCCTCTTCCACAGCCACCTCCACGTCGTCCTCCTCCTCCTCATCCTCCTCCTCCTGCAACTGCCACCGTGAAGCAGACAAAAGTGTGGTCTGACTGTGTAGCTCCGTTGCATCTCCTCCTACCCCCGTCTCCTCTGCGTGCAATGCGTCTCCTTATTGCGATGAGCGATTCTTTAAGGACGCATAGGAGCGGGATGGTTACGCTCACTATAGCGTCCTCGCTGCTGACCTTCTTGGTGGACTCCTCAAAGATACGCAGTACATCGCATATGTCTGCCATCCATGGCCACTCGTGGTTGGCAAACTGAGGGAGCTGAGTTGGAGGCACGCGTGGATTCATAATCTGGTACTCCATCAATGCTCTCTGCTGCTCACACACCCTGGCCAACATGGAATAGGTGGAATTCCAGCGAGTCGGCAGGTCGCACAACAGCCGATGTTCAGGCAAATGGAGGCGTTGCTGGAGTTTTTTTAAGCTAGCAGCAGCTACAGTTGACTTCCGAAAGTGAGCGCACAAGCGCCGCACTTCACCAGTAGCTCTGCCAGGTTGGGGTAAGTCTTTAGAAATTTTTGGACTACCAGATTGAAAACGTGGGCCAGGCATGGTACGTGATTGAGTTCGGCAAGCTCCAGAGCTGCCACCAGGTTACGGCCGTTATCGCACACGACCATGCCTGGTCCTAGCTGCAGCGGCGACAGCCACATCTCCGTCTGCTGCAATATGGCGTCCCTCACCTCTGGGGCGCTGTGCTTCCTGTCGCCCAAGCTGATGAGCTTAAGCACCGCCTGCTGACGTCTCCCCGCGCCAGTGCTTCAACGCTTCCAGCTAGCGGCTGAGGGTGATGTTAAGGCAGAGGAGGAGGAGGAGGAGGAGGAGGAGGAGGAGGAGGAGGGGGGTTTATCAGAACCCATGCTGGCAATCTTGGGCGGGGGTGGTAGGTAGGCCGTCTCTGTTTAAGACCCCGTCCCCGCTTCCACTACATTCACCCAGTGTGCCGTCAAAGAGATGTATCGTCCCTGGGCCGCAAGCGCTTGTCCACGAGTTGGTGGTCAAGTGGACCTTTGCGCTGACTGCGTACCTCAGGGCCCGCCTGATGTTACGCGACACGTGCTGGTGCAGGGCGGGGACGGCACTCCGGGAAAAGTAGTGGCGGCTGGGACGGAATAGCGAGGTGCGGCAGCCGCCATCAGGTCGCGGAAGGCCTGCGTCTCCACAAGCCTAAACGGCAACATCTCCAGGGCCAGCAGTTTGGAGATGTGGCAGTTTAAGGCTTGGGCTTGGGGGTGACTCGAGGCGTACTTCCGCCTGCGGTCGAACGCCTGCGAGATGGACAGTTGTTGGGACGAGGAGTGTGAAGGTGCAGGCGAAGAGCGGGGGAAGGGGAGGCTGAAGGAGAAGGCCCCAAAGTAGCCGAGGCAGAGGCAGATGTGGAGGTGTCCTGGCTGGAGGTCTGGACCGCAGTGGCAGCACACAACAAAGGGGAAGAGGCAGTGGCAGCAAGACCGGGCGCAGGTTGTATTGCGTTTGCTCTCTCCCACTCAGCCCAGTGCTTGACTTCCAAGTGACGCCGCATGCCTGAGGTGGTCAGATTGCTCTTCTCAGAGCCCCTACTCAGTTTTGAGTGGCAGAGTGTGCAAACCGCGCTCAGTTTGTCATCCGCACAAACATTAAAAAATCTCCACACCACAGAAGTACGAGGCCTCGATGGGGGAGCTTCGCGCGACTGCCCGCTGCCGGGAACAGCTTCGGCCCTGCTGGCTGTGGCCTCACTTCTCTGTCTGGACTGTCCTCTGCCTATGGACATCCCTCTGCCTGTGGACATCCCTCTGCCTCTGGACATCCCTCTGCCTCTGGACATCCCTCTGCCTCTTGCTGCCTTTTTCGGTGCTGCGCAGACCACCACCTCTCCACTGCTTTCCTCGCTGACATCACCCCTGGCCAAGTGGGGTCGGTCATTTCGTCATCCACCACCTCCTCTTCCACTTCCTCACTCTGCTCCTCCTGCTGCCCACTGGACATTCCAACAGCCTCCCTTGATGGCAACTGCGTCTCATCATCATTCATCGCTCATGATAACAGATGCTGGCTCAGGGTCCACATCAGCAGGAGATGGCGAAAACTCAAGTGTTTGGGCATCACTACAAACAAATTCCTCTGCTAGCTCCTGGGATTCTTCCGGCACATCTGAAAAAGGACCCGAAAAGAGCTCCTGGGAGGGGTCAATGGTGGGATGACTCTGTTGGCCAGGTGTGGAGGAAGGAGGGTCAGAGTGAGACTGTGTGGATGACTGGCTGGTGGACAACTGTGTGGAAGCGCTATCGGCTATCCATTGCACCACCTGTTCAACCTGCTCAGGCCTCAACAGCGGTGTAACCCGCCCCCTGCTTAACTGTCCCATAAAGGCAGGGATTCTGGATGAGCGGGATCCTGGCTGACCCTCACCAGCACGCATTGTATCCCCACTGGCTTCAACAAGGCCCCCCCAACAGCATTTCTGCGCCCCCGTCCTCGTCCACGTCCTATTCCGCTAGCCCCCCTCCGCATTTTATTTTTTTTTGGTTACAATATTTTGCCTTCACAGCCGTGAAATTATTTTGCAAGAGAACGCACAGTACAGTTGCCAATTATAAGGCCTATATATTTTATAGTTCAAGGTACACAGCCGTGTACTAACTGTTCAGACGGTGGGTATTAACACCAGGTATTTCAATTAGTTTGCAAGAGAACGCACAGTACAGTTGCCAATTATAAGGCCTATATATTTTAAAGTTCAAGGTACACAGCCGTGTACTAACTGTTCAGACGGTGGGTATTAACACCAGGTATTTCAATTATTTTGCAAGAGAACGCACAGTACAGTTGCCAATTATAAGGCCTATATATTTTATAGTTCAAGGTACACAGCAGTAGTGCCAAATATAGTTTGGTATGTAGCAGAGCACCTAATACACCACTAATGCCTCTCTCTGTCCCTACTCCAGCAGCTATCCCTGAATACAGCAGCCGTTCTCTGCAGAGTGTATACAGTAGTAAAGCTATCACTGTACTGCACTATAGTAGCCCTGATAAGGGCTTTTAATCACGCTCCTGCCTGTCCAACAGCTAAAACCTGTCTCTCCCTTCTCCAGCCTCTGTCCCTGACTAAGTTCACGCAGCATATGCGAACGAGCAGGAAGAGCTGAGTTTTTAATATTCGAGGTCACATGGTTTTTCCAGCCAATCCATGTAGACGCCGTTTTCGCGCTGCCAGCGTGCTCAGCGTGCCTGTCATACCCCCCCTGCATGGTGATTGGTGGAAAAAGAGCGCCAGGGAAGGTGGGAGGGGAAACGAATTCTAAGTGCGCCATCGCCGTTATACTCGAACGAAATCGAGTACGCCGAATAGCGTAGTATTCGATCGAATACCAGCTCGATCGAACACTACTCGCTCATCTCTAATTATTACAAAAAAAGTTTAAATGATCCAATAAATTTTGTTCCACTTCACAATTGTGACCCACTTGTTGTTGATTCTTCACCAAAAATTTAAAATGTTCCAGGGGGCCAAATACTTTCGCAAGGCACTGTACTGTAGATCTTTTATAGACGTCTGCATGGAAGACATTGCTAGACTTAAGTCCCCTTTTATAGAATTATGTAACGCTTGAAGCATGTCTCTAAGTGAAGAATTAGTAACAGGTTCATCAGCGCCACACTGAGCGCACAGATCATGTATATCAGAAGCCGCTCTTGAATTTCCTATTTCTCGATTAGTGGCTTGCCTCACAGTTGGAGTAAGAGTGCAGCATTTTACAGGCAGGCATTTAAAGGATTCTCCCAGTTCACCTATTATTGCTTGTGGTAATATACTGCTATTCATAGTTGTATCACCAGTAAGCTCTTGATTAAAAACAACATTTGGTTGATTAGTACTCAATTCCTCTGAATACTCCAAGGGTGGAGGGAAAATTAACTTTTTTTGTGCTCAAATCTGTCACTCAAGGGAACATATCTCTTTATCCCAATTAGTATATTTGTTACGAATCCTCCTTATTTTCTACTCCGAAGCGAATCCGGAATCTTTCAGATTCGCTTTGTACGAATATTAAATGTTATTAAAATTTTGTACGCTAACGCTACGTACGCATTCTTCTTGCCTCCCAGCCCCCTGAAGTGCGAAAATGATGATACGCCCCCTCAAGAGCGGTAAAGTGAAGATACGCCCCCCTCAGAAGTGGGAAAAACCTGCTCGGCCCACCGGGAACTTTCTGTTTGCAAGTATAGGGAGTGAAGACTCCTCCCTCATTACTCCGCCCTCCTCTCCAGTTCTAGCCAGTGGTGAATAAGACAGCATGGCGCACCAACTACGTCCAAAGTGGGGAGAGATGGTATGGGGTAGCAAACCCGAACCACCTGAGAGGCCCGAAGAGATCAGCGTGGCACAAGTGACCCCGAGAATCACACCGAGCCGTGCCGGCTGGTGCGGCGGAGGTGGCTGGAGTGCCAATCCGCCGACTAGGAGGAGAACACCTTCCATGTGGCAGAATCCCATCGTGCCTGCATCAGTGGCAGCCCATGCCCAGACCATATGAGACTATAAGAAAGCAGTGGAGGACTGGGTCATCCGAGTGCTTGACCATTCGAGGCCCTACGCTGGAAAGGTGCAAAGGAAACGTCATCTGTTTTCAGTGGAGAGAGGCAGTGGCTTCCTTGCAGACGATGAGGACAGGGAGGAGTACTTTGTGTGCCACAAGTCTGTTAAACGGCCTTACCTGCCCCAAGCCCGTCACACCCTATACGTGGGGGATCAGGTCGAATATACCCCATGGCATCCCTGAAAGGCCCCTTTGCTACCCGGGTAACGTTACTGACCAAGCCCCTGGTCCCTGCATTGCCAGCCGAGACCTGGCCAGATGATCCAGCAGCCGCAGGACGAGTGCGCTGCCTACAAGAGACAGCAGATGGCACCCTCCATTTCAGAGAGAAACCAGAGCTACAGCTGGAGCCTCTGATCCCTGGATTGCCACCACCACAGTCCTTTCACCTGGGTCAGCTGACTACCTCCTCTTTAACTTTCCAGCCCACGGTGATCCAGTACCAGCTACCGTGGAAAATGGCATCAGCAGCAGCCAGGGGAGCTGGCGGTTCTTCCTTGGGTGCAGCCTTGCCTCAACCGCTGCATCCAGAAATCCTTACCTCTGCAGTCCCGGCAGGATGATCCAGAAAGGTGAAGGTTCAAGTGGCAGCAGCGCTCACCAGTGTAACTAGTACCACCCGGTCAAGTCGAAATTCAACCAGCAGAGGGCAGTGGAGCTCAACAACAGCAGCCAGCCTGGCCTACAGGAGGCAGGAGCATCCTCTTATGTTGTTTAGCAGTAGCAGTGAGGAGGACTTCAGGTCCCTCATCTGAGGAACCCTTCTACAAGTGGCTGTTTCTGTCTGGCTGACTTAAAGGACACCTTATAGTCTGGACTGGATCTATGGGAGCCACAAAATGGACTGCAACTGACGGGTGAGAGGTAGTTGGCACATTTTTAATTTATCTTGTTTTTATTGCCCCCATTTGACTCTCACCCAGATAGCCATGGCTTGTCAGGACTCCCCCCATTATGCAGAAAGTTCCCAGTTGCGCCTAACCGTGCCGATTTTCCAAAAATAGGGTTCTCTATCTCTATTTGCAAAAAGGGTTCTCTATTTGCTGCTATTTTATATTATCCATGTAGATTACACGTTACCTGTTTGGATTACAAAATTACCTCACGTGGATTACAATTGAATTTTGGACTGTGTTCCAGTGTTTTATGCCAAGCAGCCAAGAAATGAGGCTCAAACGTATATCTGAGCCTATTATGCTTGCAAATGTGATATTGATTGCACTAAAATGTTTGCATAATTATGTCTTTGCAGTATTTTAGCAATAATGTTTTTACAGGTTCAGCAAAGTTCAAGCACTTTAGCCCATTCTGTGTATTCTTTTTCAGGTACTGTAATGTGTCCTATTATGCACTTATGGTGTTTTTGGTAAATTATGCACTTAGCCGGATAGCTAACAGTGAGCACCTTACTTTTCTAGCTCATATGGACTGCCGCTGAGGACTGTACGCCATGGTCTAGCATCATGCGTGCATATGACGCAATCGCCAGATAATAGTACGCTAAGCATTCGTACGCACTTTGTACGCTAATGCTTACTTATTTAGTTCAGTATTGTACATTTAACAACACTTAGACTGTATGTTCGTAATTTTTGCAGGAATGTTTGCAGAACAATGATTATTTTTAACACAACTTCGACTGAATAAATTCGTATTAAGAACAAATCTTGTTATAAATTCGTTGATTATTCTACCAAACCAAGCGTAGGAGGGAAAGGAGATTAGGCCTAGAAATGAAGGAAGATGAACATTTCCTACAGGAAACCTACAGGAATCTGTCTGATGTCCAAACTATGAACATCAAACTTATTTTTCCTTGGTGTTGGTAAGGGGATTTGGACTAGAGATCTTGGTACCAGGGCTGGCGATATATGTTTCTCCTCCTGTATGCCTTCCTGCTTAGGTGGTGGAAAAAAGTCTGTCATCCTCTTTGGCCCCGTACAGCCTCTCCGTTTCACCATTTTTTTTATTTTATTTTTTTTTCCTCAGCCCTTTCAAAATCAATCTCAAGTGGGGGTCAGGTGAAAATAACTTGATAGAAGGGTAAAAAGATGGAACTGCCACTTCCCTCTATGTCCTGTATTATGTGGCCTCCTTCCTCCCACAGCGGTACCAATATTACTGCATCCATAGTTCTGCCGGCATGTCGACTTGATGGCCGCTGGATTCCGAACAAGGTCGCTGTGCATTGTGCCTCCTCACAGTAGTAATATCCACATAGTGCCCCTTACAGTAGTAATATCCAAATTGTGCCCCCTCAATAGTTGTGCCCCCTCAATTGTGCAACCTCACAGTAGCTATGTCCACATTGTACCCCCTCACAGTGGTAATGCCCGTAGGAACTCAGCAAAACGGTAAAGCTGGGAGCAGGTAGTTCCCTGCTTCACCAAGTAAATCAACTGCCCGGGTGTGCCTTCTACCCTCTACACCCCTGGGTGCTTTGCTCACCCCAACCCCTTGCTACACCCCTGGAAAGGGGTTAAATATTTTGTGCAGTCCCAACTTGGGTGGGCCAGAGGCAACCATGGCCTGAAATGAAATAAAAATGGATCCATTGTATCACTTGAACAGATTTGACTTGGGGCTACTCCTAAGGGTGCTATCTAAGTAGTCCCTATTGGGCTAAACACTTTAACTCTGGTACAGGATCATGAATTCTGTTGCAGGAACTATCAGGCCACTATCTCTTGGAGTAATCTCTGTTCAAGTGGCTACTGACCAACGGGGTTAGCCATAGGCTAGGGAATAACAATGTGTGTGTGCTCACCTTTTAAGAGCAGAAGAGTGTGTGCACATGCTATAGGCATTGTCAGCAGGAAGCAGGTCTCAGCCTGTATAAAGAAGGGAACATCACTAATCCAGTAGCCGGTCCCACCGGGCAGGTGAAGATGGATGCCGGTGGGTCTGGGCCACTAGATATAGAGTCTCGAAATGGGTGAGCAAAGTGGCAACTGTGCCCACGAGGAGGTGTTGAGAGGCGGTGGGCATGGACCACCACTATTACAGGGGTTTACAGGGGTGTACTTGTATTGAAAGCTCTACCATTTTTAATGTCTATATTTCAGGATTTAAAGGGGTTTTCCCATCTCAATATTTGTGAGATAGGTGGGGTCCAGCCTTTGGTGAATGTAGAGGCTTGCTCTCCACACACCACTATGGAACTTCTGAAAACAGCCAAGTGTGCTTGCTCTACTGTTTTCAGAAATCTCATAGCAGCAAATGGAGAGGACACCGCACATGTACAGTATGCTTTCCTTCAATTCATAGGCAGATTCTGAAGATAGGAGTGGGACCCGCACCTATCCGACATTTGTGGCATATGCAGTTACCCAGTGGTTCACTGCTAAAAGGGTAAAAAGTCTGTGGGAAACTGAAATAATAGTTTTGTTTTCGCCCCTGTATACGGGTGGCAAAAGGGTTAATTGGCCCTGCGAGATATAGTAGCAAGGTGAGACTGCTACCCCTTGGTTTAGATTGTCTGATGTAATTAGTTGCTCGCTGGAAATTATCCAGCCAGCTTGGGAGACAGAGCTTTATATCACCTGCCTCCGAGGAAGCAAATGAGGATTTATTCAGGAGGTAGAGCTTAGTCTGTCAAAAAGGAAACCACTATGCACCAGCCCAGGGAGCACCGGGGAGGAACATAGCCACCGTGAGGACTACTACTACTATCCACTACTACCAATCCCATTCCCCTGCTCTCCCACATGGGCTGCCATCCATATTGTAGTGATATGCCATAAATGTTGAGATGAAAGAACCCCTTTAAGGGGGAGATTTGTGAAGCCCCTTCTGTCAGAGTTGTGACGGCAAAAAGTCACAAAATTTGGTGCATTTTATGCCAGCACTAAGCATATGAAGGCTGGCATATTAGAAGCACCAGTCTTTATAAATCTCCCCTATGTGGCTTAGTGGTTCAGACGCACAGCTCCCTCACCATCTTCTATAGCCCAAGCATAGTGCAGCTCACCCAGCAATATGAATTCTGTGATTGACTGATAAGGATGATGCAGTAAAGGGAGGGGGATTTCAGGGACCAGAATAGATTCCCTTTACTGTACTCACCTTGTAGCAGAATAGGTTGCTACAATGGCCGCTCGTGGCCACTACCATCACTCTGGTCACCCACTCCGTCACTTCTGTGTTCCCATGGATAAGACCAGCTGGTGCTCCCCTCCTCCCACCCAGCAGGCCCGGATTTACCCTCCTCCATGCAGGCTGAAGGAAGCTCCCTCCAGCTCTTAAAACTCTAGTGCGTACACCTTAATCTTTCCCTGTCAATGGCTGGCCACCAAGAGGTACTTAAAGCACCTTCCCACAGGGAAGCACTAGCTCTGACCCTGAGCTGTCTGGCCTGACCTCAGACTATTTACCAGATTGCAGGAACTCTGCTTGGCCCGACCTTGGCCTGTCCCTGATTATAGTTTTGCCTGATCTGCTACTCACCTGTGTCTCTTGACCCCGTGGGTCAGCTGTCAGTCACACAAATACTTCTCTACAAGATTAGGGACTGGTGGTCCCTTGCAATCTAGTCCAAGTCCAGGTACAGAGGTTAAAGGGTGCTGAAACGGGTTACCAACTTAAATAATACCCTTAAGAGTCGCCCCAAGTGACACATTGTATTTATAAGACAGGCAAGGAATGGGGTAGCAACTATTGTTTTATTAGATTTACTTTTTTTTTTTACATAGGTGCTTATAGCCTTGATAAACCTCCTAGCATTTAGAAGTGGTGACATATGTATAATATGGGGTTTAACTGTTTTAATAAATACAATTATAGATTATGATTTTCTTTTGTGTTCTAAATCTATGTGTCACAAACAGATAGTTTATACTTACAGCCTCCAGATTGATTCTATAGTTTATACTAACAGCCTCCATGAGCAAATAATAGCAGTTCATTCTTGGGTCAAGGGATGTCTTTTATTTGATTACAACACAAGGACTTCACCTTCCCATTAAAGTCAGTGCCAATGAATTGTAAATGCTACATTTAAAAAAGAGTCAATGATAGACAATGCACAGTACATCATTTCTGCAATAAACCTCAATGTCATTGGTACCTGTATGTGATATTAGTATAATGAGCACTGTAACGGTAATATTGTCAAGGTCATTATTGCAATGGTATCTATCAAAGCATGCTGTAATGATGAAGTTTTTATGTGATTGTTCTTTTAAAATGCAGTTTCAAATTTTATGGGCTTTCTACATGATATTAATGCTCCGTGTGCAACAGTGGTCATGAATAGTTTAGCTTGTGATTAACATTAAATCAAGCACAATCTTTCTCTATGTTATGCATCAGAGAACAAAGCTCAATTGACTTTTAATATTTCAAAGCTGCAGTGACACCTTGAGATGATATGTGCGTGTTGTATTCATTTTAGCCTCAAACAATGAATTAATACGGAAGCTGTTATGGAGAACATGAGGCTGGGACTGTATAATTTACCGCTCATTTAAAGATAATGGTTCCCAAAAAAGAAATAAGATACAGAAAAGTTTCTTAACAGCAGGGAAGATTTAGAAATGTTGATGCATTACGTGATCATTGCACCAATACTTTTCCCATGTGGAGTCTGCAGTAGATTCATCAAGAGGGTCCATGCCCAACTTATAAATCTGGTGTAGGCTGATATCACTATCAGGTTAAATATCTAATTAGAAAAGTTTCAGAAAATTTAAATTAGTTAAATTGTGAGAGAAAATGTTTCCCTAGACTGGAATCAAACTCAGGACCCCTATGCAGAATGATAGGACTAGTCAATAAGCCACCATGCTGACCTCCTTCTCAAACAATAAAGTACAAACTCTATAAATACGTTTACTGAATATGAACGCTAAAAACCTATATTGATAATGTACTTACACGAGGCTCAATTTCAAGGTCTCAATACGCATTATATAATGTTGCTGCCATTTTAGGATCTGATCTACAGCCTACTCTCTCTTGACAGGTTGAATTATGTTTAAACATATCTTTTATATTAAAAATACATTACATTACAAAATATCTAAAACTTAAGAGGTCAACAAACTCTAGGATGCTGGGTGTTACTGCTAATCTTATAAAATCTTCAGTGGGAAAAAGACCCATCCCTGTAGAAAAAATATGTAATCTGTGGTAAGAGGGTTGTAACATAAAGAAAATCTGCCTCATTTTTTCTAATATCAATCTATAAGGAATACAGCAGATTCATACATAGGAATGACAGACATGTCCAAGAACTGTTAAGGAGCAGAAGCCCCAAAGCTGTGTGAGATCCAACATACAATGTTGAACCCTTTGACTTATAATGGGTCTATTAAGATTCTGTCAAAATGTTGCAGAACCCTTGACAAAAACCCTAAGTGTAATTGAATGGCATTGAGATCATAGTCTTACACAAAAGTAGCCATCAATCCAATCTAAGAAACATTGGTCATAAGTTATCAAACAAGGATGGGAAAATGTGGAAAAATGAAAATTCAGCAGTGCTTGGTTACTATAGATATCAAGGATTGAAACTAGCAGAAAAACTGGTTACCATAGATAAGCTAATTGATTCAAAACAAATTATTATTTGTTACAAATTTCACAAAAATGTTATTTCCAAAGGAAGTTTCGTTGATTCATTTCGGGTGAATCACGCAAAATGGTGCCAGCCTTTTACATATCGAATCCAGTGCTATAGTGAAGGAATCAGGACAGCAAAGATGAAGATGGAGGATCACATGACCCTGGATGGGGCATTGGTTGGCGGGCTTCCCCATAATGCCTTGCAGTCAGTCTCACAGCCAATCATGAGAGATGTTTATTAGGCTCTATGTAAGATCCAAAGCTATGATGCCATTCTCAGCTACAGGGCTGTATTTACTGCTGGTGCCACCTTAGGCACCAAGTCTGAATACTTCCTATCAGGGCCAGTATGAGGGGAGTGTTAGATGCAGTAGCGACCGTCTAGAGCACCACCGAAGAGAGGGGTGGGCACTGGTGTGGACTTGGAATTTAAAGTGGATTCATGTTGTATGTGGGCCAAATTGACAGAAGGTGGGGGGTCAACATGAGTAGGCAGGGTCAACTCAAATAGGTCAGGCTAGTACACTTAGATGGGGCCAGCAATACCTTAGAGGGTCAGTATAGTATGGTATATTTTGGAAATTAGTTCTGCAGCAAAATGAAATACCAAAGCGTAGCACATTATACAGCCTAAACAGAACCAAATACTACAGTGTAGCACAAAATACTGCCCCAGCAGCACCAAATGGCACAGTTCAGGACTAAATACTGCCCTAGCAGCACTAAATACCATAGAGAAATTAGACTTGCCGAGCAGAACCAAAACGCACTTTTCAGCACCAAATACCACAGCGCAGTAAGATATACTGCCCCAGCAGAACCAAATATCATAGCACAACACAATATACTGCCCAGCAGAACTTCTTGTTGCACTGTGTTATTTGGTTGTGATCCTTGCTGGTGGGGACTCTGTGTGGGTATTTACCATATGCATTTTTCTGTCAGCCGTTATTGTTTTGAATTTCAATTGTGAATTTTTCAAAAATGTTAATGAAAATTGTTTTCCAAAAATTTCCATTTATCAGAGTTGTGTACCTGACCTAAAGTACATTGCATTGGTTTCTGTCCAATTGCAAGTTTTTTTTTTACAAAAATGTCGATCCACTGTGTAACTTGAAAATATTTGACTTGGAACTTCTTCTAAGGGCATTGTAGTCAGCCCCCGGTTTTCACCCTTTAACCCCTATACAAGGATCTGGACTTCATTGCAGGGGAGCCACCATGTACGACCACCTCAGTAGGTGGACGTTTATAGGTTAAACACCAAAGGGCGCAATTTTAATAAAATAAAGAACATATCTTTCAAATAGAGCATTTTTGTAGCAAAATGTCAATTACAAAAGTGATTATTTTTTCATGCTGAACTATATTAAAATAGCATTTCATGGTGGCACAATTAATTATAGACTGAAAATTGTATTTTGAAAAAATCTGTTCATCAGAATCTTGTACCTGGACTTTAAAAAAAAAAAAAAAATAAAAAAAAAAAAATATATATATATATATATATATATATATATATATATATATATATATGTAAATTGTCTTCTTGTCTTCAAAAAACTGCCTTGTACTCTCATGTGGTAGAGAATGTGAGCTGCTCCTTGAAATTGCCAATGTGTTGCAAGGTACATGCCACTATTGGCAGGAGGAGTAGCTTTTATGGTCCGAGACAATACATGTCTTTCACCACTGGATCAATGTTTTGAATGGCAGCACGACAACAACAAAGCCAGGTGTTATTGATACGTCTACACCTGTTCCGGACTGGTTCCCACACCAGGGCTTATCCACCTTCCATACATATATGTAAACTGAAGCCTGAATGAGCAAAGCCACAGCAGATCAATTGCTACACTAGTTTGCAATAAGCAGTCAATTTCCTGTTAGTTGTATTTTTTTCCCAAAAAATTACAACTGGGTAATGTGGTCATCGACAATAGCAGGAACATTGTGGCTGCACTTCATTTAGGGGATAAAAGACATGCTCCCTGCATAGCACATGTGACAACTTTGGTGGTGCAACACTTAAAAACGTATTGTGGCTTACAAAGGGTGCAAGTCATGTACAGGAGAGTGTCTGTGCATTTCAGCCATTGCTATATGGCTAAGAACACCATCTTGGACTTGCAGCGACAGAGCAGTATGCCTTTCCATTGCTAGATCTATGATGTTCCAGTTCACTCAAATTCCACATGGCATATTATATGCTGGACAGTCGGTATGTGCAGTGAAAGGCAGTGAATGATTACATCATGCACAAGACCACCACAAGAGGGAGTCAGTGTTATTGTGGGCTCAGGCAGTGACAGCTCATTAGGGTCACCTGTCATCTACCCAAGCCCTTTGAGGCCACTAGATTTGTGAGTAGGGACAATAGCAGCATTAACAATGTCACCCCAACCCCTCCCAATCCCCCCCCCCCCCCCGATAGAAGAAAAAACGCTTCCATATCTTGTTCGTTGCCTTGTAGCTGTTGGGGACCTGCAAGGACAAAGTTTCATTTTTCACAGTTCCTTTGGAAAATGAAAGGTGGAATCTGCTATTGGCAACTAAACCAGTTCTACTTAACACCAGTTTGATAAATCTCCCCCTATGTTTCCTCGGGCTCACTGGTAGGCATAGCAAGTTGAATGCTTGGTTGCTTACGTGCTGACAAGTGTATTGCTACTGGATAGACATGCTTTTAGATCCTGGCTATAAAAGCAACATGGGGGACATGTTTTTCTGATACTGAAAGGGAGACAAAATTGTTGCATTGCCTGGGCATGTCTGTACCCGATTTTAGCTGGGCAGATGCCTGCTGCCCTCTTTACTGACCTCCTGCTGAGGCACTGACCTCCAGCTGTCTTTGCTAATGCTACAACACACCAGCAGCACACCAATTCAGTTTGCTAAACATAATGAAAGTGCTGCACCAACCTGAATGACATCAGCCACATTATATTGTTTCTGATGTTTCATCTCATGTTTTACGTCATTTTTATTATGTGTTTGATTAAACAGTGCAATAATGATTTTGCTACTGAGAGAAAAACATGTGATTTATACTGAGCGCGGTATATTATATTGTAAAATGAGCGCGGTAAATCCAGGGCCGCTGTGGCCCCTCTACTCAATTGTATCTGTGTCCACTGGACGCAGATACATTTAAGCCTGCAGCAGCGCCGGCGGGACAAGAGAAACACTGGTTCCCTGCTCCGCTATTATCGGCCGGCGCACTGAAGTGACGTAGGCGGTGCGATGACATCATTGTGCCACCTGCGACGATCTCGACAAGCAGAACCGCCAGAAGAGGCCGGGTCTGTATCGTGGGACCGCGCCAGGACAGGTGAGTGAACTGCAAGTACCCTCCCCCATTCTATCCATATCACGCCCTAACCCTGCTAGTGGCCCTGACCCCTAAAACTGGCCCTGTCTGACCCCTAATACTGGCCACTGATCCCTACCCTAGTACTGGCCCCTGACCCCTACTTTAGTACTGACCCTTAATACTGGCCCCTACCCTACTACTGGTTCCTGACCCCTACACTATTACTGACCCCTAATACTGGCCACTGACCCCTAATACTGGCCCCTACCCTACTACTGGTACCTGACCCCTTCACTAGTACTGACACCTAATACTGGTCCCTGACCCCTACCCTAGTATTGGCCCCTGACCCCTACACTAGTACTGCCCCTAATACTGGCCACTGACCCCTACCCTAGTACTGGCCCCTGACCCCTACACTAGTACTGACCCCTAATACTGGCCCCTACCCTACTACTGGTACCTGACCCCTTCAATAGTACTGACACCTAATACTGGTCCCTGACCCCTACCCTAGTATTGGCCCCTGACCCCTACACTAGTACTGCCCCTAATACTGGTCCCTGACCCTTACCCTAGTATTTATTGGCCCCTGACCTCTACACTAGTACTGATCCCTAATACTGGCCCCTACCCTAGTACTGGCCCCTAACATCTACACTAGTACTGACCCCTAATACTGGCCACTGACCTCTACACTAGTGTTGACGCCTAATACTGTCTCTAACCCTAATACTGACCCCTAATATTGTCCCTAACTCTAATACTATGCCATATTGACCTCTAATCCTAATACAGACACCTAACCCCAAGGCTACATTCACATGACCGTATGTGTTTTGCGGTCTGCAAATTGTGGATCCGCAAAGCAGAGATACCGGCCATGTGTGTTGCGCATTTTGGCCAGAGCTAGTATTAGGATTATAATCCTAATAGTATAAGATTATTGTCCACAAATCTTTTTTTGCTGGGTGCTGTCCGCATCGAAATACGGTCCTGTGAATGTACCCTAATGCTGACTCTAACCCCAATACTGGCACCTAATTCTAATACTGACCCTAATTCTAATACTAGCCCTAAGGTTGCATACAGACAACTGTTTTTCTGGGTCTGCATCCGTTCCGCAATTTAGCAGAACAGTTGCGGACCCATTCATTTTATTGCAAAACACTTTCGGTCGTCTGAATGTCGTCTTATGCTAATACTAGGCCTAACCCCAATACTAACCCCTAACTCTAATACTGACCCTAATGCTAGTACTATGCCTAACCCCAATATTGGCCCTAATATATGAACCATAATACTAATCCTAACCCAAAAACTGACCGTAACCTTAATTACAACCCCCAATACCTCACACTGTGACCATAATATCTGTACCCACTGCACCTTTAACGAGATATAAAAGATGCAGTATATACAGATATATGGAATATGCAACAGTGTACTGATATATCAGTTACAAGGTATAATAGATGCAGTGTGTATAGATATATAGTATATACAGCCTGTATTGATATGTTAGGTACGATGTATAATACATGCCGTGTATACAGGTATATATTATACAAGCAGTGTACTCATGTGAGATATGAGGTGTAATTTATACCTCGTACCTCGCATATAAGCACATTGTTGTATATACTATATATCTGTATATACTGCATCTGTTATACCTCGTACCTCACATATCAGTACACTGCTGTATATACTATATATCTGTACACACTGCATCTATTATACCTCATACCTCACATATCAGTACACTGCTGTATATACTACATATCTGTATATACTGCATGTATTATAAAAGTATAATAGATGCAGTGGATACAGATATATAGTATACACAGCCGATGTACGGATATTTGAGGTATGAGGTATAATAGACGCAGTGTGTACAGATATATTGTATATACAGCAGTGTACTGATATGTGAGGTATGAGGTAAAATAGATGCAGTGTGTACAGTTATATAGTATATACAGCAGTGTACTGATATTTGAAATATAAGGTGTAACTCGTACCGCTCATATCAGCACACTGCTGTATATACTATATATCTGTACACACTGCGTATATTATACCTCATACTTCACATATCAGTACACTGCTGTATATACTATATATCTGTATATACTGCATGTATTATTAAAGTATAATAGATGCAGTGGATACAGATATATAGTATACACAGCCGATGTACTGATATGTGAGGTATGAGGTATAATAGATGTATTGTGTACAGATATATAGTATATACAGCACTAATGCTGCTGTTATATTCAGGGCACAGCATGTGGCGCTAAGATGAGTTTGTGTCAGTATGCAGGATGCCAATATGTTGGTAAACCGTGAAGCTGAAGACATCTTCTCGGCAAAATCTGCAGAGCTGAATTGTGGTCGGGAGATGTTGTCATGGTGGTCTGAACCAGATGCAGAAGAACTCAGGAGGAGACGTCACCTGTAAGTCACTGAATGGAAGTGATTATTCTGCTACTGACTGTGTATGATGAAGGCTGTAGTCACCTGGATGATCTATAGCTGATGATTGGTGGTAGCATGCTGTTTTGTGAAACAACAACTCCCAGCATCCCTTTACTGCTGCTCAGGCCATACTGGGAACTGTAGTTTCATATGGTGAGGGCTGACCTGACTACTCAAATGGTATCTGTGCTGAACTAAAATCTGGTGATGTATAAATGTACTGCACACGGTTCTGGTGCTGTATGTATGTAGCAAACTTGGTTCTGGTACTGTATTTGACTTTTGGGTTTGGTTCTAGTGATATATATATATATATGTAGCGAACTTGGTTCTGGTACTGTATTTGACTCATTGGTTTGGTTCTGGTGCTGTATTCATGCAGTGAACTTGGTTCTGGTGCTGTGTTTGACTTATAGGTTTGGTTCTGGTGCTGTATGTATGTAGTGATCTTGGTTCTTGCTCTGTATTTGTGTGTTATACGTGCATCTGATGCTATATTTCAGTCTTATACCATTCATTCACATCTGAGTTCGGGACACTGTCACAGATTCTGTCAAAAAGACCGGACAGAAAAGTCCTGCACGCAAAACTTTTTTGTCCGGTAGAGAAGCAGCTTCCTGATCAGATCCCATTATGGAGTTTATTCAGCTCAGGAGTTGGCAAATCTTGCCCCTGTAATGATCAGGTTGTTGCTATCAGTAATGTTCTGTATCTGGGATTGCACATGTGCGTGCGATCCCAACGTGAAAACACAACCAGTTGCCGCCTTTTATTGATTTAAAGCTCAGTTACCTATACCGCCTTTATATGGTAGGCGGAGTTAAACCGGTTAAGGTGGGCTGCTACACATGGGCCAGTGCTGTGTGCTTGCCCCCAGGCTAAAATTTGCCAGCCAGCCCCTGGTGTTAACGATTCGGACAATTTCTGCTACATATGTGGCAAATGCACTACTTATGATCAGCGCAAGAATCTGACAAAGCGAGTGCGTCTTGCTTACAAGTATTACTTTGACTGTCAACTTGGTGATCAAGATAAAAGCTGGACACCTCATGTTTGTTGCATTGCGTGTTACTCTGGGCTAACGCAGTGGTTGAATGGTAAAAGGAAATAAATGGCTTTTGCAGTGCCGATGGTTTGGTGTGAGCAGAAAAATCACCATTGTTACTTTTGCATGACTAATATCGCTGGATATTCAAAGAGAAACAAGTCACAAATTGTGTATCCTGACTGTGAGTCTGAATTTTTATTGGCCCCAAAATCAACAAACTAATGCATGATGACACATTCAGAACAAAACTCAGCCCTCTGGAACTTGCAGCTTGGGATGCATTTGTGCTAGTAGTGCAGAACTTCCTTGGGATCAGACGAGCTGCAAACTATGCTGAATTAGTAGACAACATGCTTACAGCATATGAACAACTTGTCGTCCGAATATCATTGAAAATGCATTCCCATCTTGACTTTTTCCCACCCAATTTGGGACATGTAAGTGACAAACATGGTGAGCGGTTCCATGAAGATATTTTTACAATGGAGAACAGGTATCAATGCCGCTGGAATCCTAACATGATCGGGGACTGCTGCTGGTTTTTGCAACGGGAAAATATGACCATTCACAAATGCAAAAGCAGATGCCCGAAGCACTTTTAACAGTACTGAGCCTTGCTCAAGTAATACTTTTAAATGGAAAAACAAGACTTTTAAAAAAATTTTTTATTCAATTACATTTTCATACACTGTTTACTACGCAAACTTTGATGTAGATCAGGTAATTGTTTGAGTAAAACTCGTTCTGTTCAAAATGATTCAATGCTTTCCAAGTGCTTAATTCATTTAGGCATGCTTATTCATCGCAAAATTTTGTAACGTATTACAACAATTCTGACTTCGGATTTGTAATCCGCACACTCGATTTAGTATAGGACAAATGGTTTTTGCCCAGTAGCAGACAAAAAGCTTTTTTTGTTGTGTGGTGTTATCTTCTTATATTTCTTGGGCATGGTGTATTTGTGCTCCTTTTTGAACATTTTTTTAGTAGGTTTGGTACTATTGGTGTACTGTCTGTTTCATCCTCCAATGTACTGTCAGAGAGAGTATTCAGCGTGGCACGTGACATTGTCACACCAAAGCAGAAAGAAATGTCCTCTGCAAATGTACAAAACATTTGTGAAAATTAATCAGGGATGGATTTGTGAGAATTTTCACAGCTGATGCCAATGAATAGATCTGCCATTGCCACTGTCTGCCCGTTTATCATGTTCCATATGGGATCGATACTCCTACTGCCACTACTACTACTCCTACAGAGCTGCACATCTACCACCTTATCTGTCAGGTTCCACACTGTGCTGCTACAGCTGCTTATACTACTGGTACGTACTACTATCACCCGTACACAGCAGAACATCACCAGCCTTTTCTGTCAGGTTCCATAGTGTACTGCTGCTGCTCCCCCCAAAAAAGGGAGAATTTTTAGATCGTTTGTTTAGAACAAGCCGATACTTTTCTGATTCTAATGTATGTGTATAAACACTGGCATGGTATAGCCCCCATTCTTTGTCACTCATTCCCCTTTTTGTAGATAGTTATGAAAACTATCCAGGTGAACGCAATAATGCCTCAGTCACACGTCAGTGTTTGGTCAGTGATTTCCATCCGTGATTGTGAGCCAAAACCAGGTGCAGTTCTAAACACAGCACAGGTGCAAAATTTTCCCTTATACCTTATGTCTGTGGAGGCTTGAATCCTGACATTGTCTTACAATCACAGATGGAAATCACTGACCAAACGCTGACATGTGCCGGGTGCATGAGGTTTTATGCTCATAAACATTGGCTGGCACCTCTAAATAATTATATAGAGTACACTACATTACATTTACTTGAAAATGGCCAGCACAGAATTCTATTATGATGGAATGCAATATGGAATACCTCTTATAGGCTTATGTGGTGCATGCCGTCATAGAATTCCGTTATGGTCCGTGGTAGCGGAATCCATAATGGGTTTCTTAGATAACCCAAACCTGTACACCGAACTTGAAAACACAAGTTTGCTCAACACTACTTAAAAAAACATTTTAAAACTAGGATCCAAACTCGGCTTCGGTTCCGACTGGTATCTCAGAACAGAAGCCGAGTTTGGAACAGAGTTTTAATCTACAGCCCTGGAAAGCATACAGAGCATGTGCATGTCCATGCTTATTTGCATCACAAACTGTGTTGCTATTGCAAACAGAATATGTCATAAATAATGTTAAACTAGCACATGTTCATGGATTCATTGAGTGGATGTCCGAGTGCTGAGACCCAAACTTATTGCTAGAACGACTTGAAAAAAATGCTCACTCAAGAGCGCTCTCTTTCCTCAGTGCAGGATACGGTCTCATAGACTTTCAATTCAACTGTCTCCTATATTATGTAGAGAACATGCTCTGTCTGAGTCTTTCTTTCTCCTCTTTCTAGCAACTGGTGGACGTCTCAGCCCTCCGAACCCCATCAATGAAAATGTGACACTATGACATTCTAATAATAATAATTATTATTATTTTAAAGTACAGGCAAATTGCATATGAGAAGGAAATGGTCCAATAGAAAAAAATAACAGATACCAACCTGTCACTACTCCAGTGCCCCTGCTGATTGCTGGTGGTTCTTCAATGATGATGTCATGCGACCACTGAGGTCAGTATTTAATTTCAGCAGTCACGTTAATGATATACATAGTAACATAGTAACATAGTAACTAGAGATGAGCGAGCATGCTCGTCCGAGCTTGGTGCTCGTTCGAGCATTAGGGTACTCGTAAGTGCTCGATGCTCGGACGAGCAACTCGCCATGCTCGAGGAAATGGCATCTCCCGCATTTTGAATTTTTGGCACCTATAAACTCAGCCAATCACAAGCCAGAAGACTCTGCGGTACACCCAGCATCACGTGGGGCCCTTAGATGTCGATAACAGAGGTTGGCTGGCCAGATCAGGTGAACCTGGAATATACTAGTGACTGCCCGCGGTGCTCGGCTCAGTCACTGCCTGGATGTCGATAGGGACAGATCTGCTGCATTTCAGTGAGAGTGTTAGGGCCTGGATTTAGTTCTCTGTTAGGCAGGAGTGATCTCAAAAGAACCCAACAGCCCTTCTAAGGGCTACAAGACACTTTTTTTTGTCTCCTGGCTGGGCTGGCTGGCACTAGTAGTGCAGCTATCGCCATATATAACAATTTTTTTTATTGTTTTATCTCAGTGATACAAATCCATTTCATACAGCTGTGTGAAACCATTCTGTGTGTCACACTTCAGCTGTCCAGTCACCACAAACCACAATCCGTATTTTCTGTCCAGGTGACCCATTCTGTACATCACGTAATAAAAAAAAGGTATTTTGCTCTCACTGATACAGCTACATTAGAAAAATCTCTGTGCGACATTTGTCTGGGTTGCACTTAATATAGCCACAGTCAGCAGGGGCTGAGTTTGCTCTCTGATATTTTCTGCACGTCACGTTAAAAAAAAAAAAAAAAAAAAAAGTTTTTTTGTTGTTTTATCTCAGTGATACAAATCTATTTCATACAGCTGTGTGGAACCATTCTGTGTGTCACAGTTCAGCTGTCCATTCACCACAAACCACAATCCGTATTTTCTGTCCAGGTGACCTATACTGTACGTCACGTAATTAAAAAAGGTCTTTTGCTCTCACTGATACAGCTACATTACAAAAATCTGAGTGCAACATTTTTCTTGGTTGCAGTCAAAATAGCCACAGTCAGCAGGGGCTGAGTTTGCTCTCTGATATATTCTGCACGTCACGTTAAAAAAAAACAAAACCAAAAACAAAAAAAAAAAAGTTTTTTTGTTTTTTTATCTCAGTGATACAAATCCATTTCATACAGCTGTGTGGAACCATTCTGTGTGTCACACTTCAGCTGTCCAGTCACCACAAACCACAATCCGTATTTTCTGTCCAGGTGACCCATTCTGTACGTCACGTAATTAAAAAAGGTCTTTTGCTCTCACTGATACAGCTACATTACAAAAATCTCTGTGCAACATTTGTCTGGGTTGCACTTAAGCAGACCAAGTCTGCCTAATCTAATAGTTTCAGTGTAATTGCTCCATACTACACGGTACGTAATAAAATACGTAATTTTGCTCTAACTTATCCACCTATATACAAAGCACAATCCGTATTTTCTGTCCAGGTGACACATTCTGTACGTCACGTAATTAAAAAAGGTCTTTTGCTCTCACTGAGACAGCTACATTACAAAAATCTCTGTGCAACATTTGTCTGGGTTGCACTTAAGCAGACCAAGTCTGCCTAATCTAATAGTTTCAGTGTAATTGCTCCATACTGCACGGTACGTAATAACATACGTAATTTTGTTCTAACTTATCCACCTATATATTAACTTGTTCAGATTGAACAAGTTTGTGGGTTTCAGTACAGCAGGCCCATTTTTTTTTGTATATATAATACACTTATATACAGAAAATGTTGAACCCCAGGGCTAAGGGTCGAGGACGAGGGCGTGGGCATTCAATTACTGCAGGGGGCAGAGGACTTGGTCCTGGGCAGGGTGAGACAGTACTTGCTGATGAGGGAGCAGGGGAACGCCGCAGAGCTACACTCCCTAGCTTCATGTCTCAACTTACAGGGACACGTGGTAGAGGACTGTTGAAACCACAACCGTGCGAACAGGTGATGTCGATGATTGCGGACAATGCTTCAAGTAATTTGTCCACCAGTCAGTCTTCCACGCAGTCCAGCGACGTTACGCAAGGGAGCACTCCTCTGGCTCCTCCACCTCAACCTCCTTCCCCCCAGTATGCCCCCTCCCAGGAAAATTTGGAATGCGATCCGGCATACTCTGAGGAACTGTTTTCTGGACCCTTCCCAGGGTCACAAACCACTTCTCAGGTTGCTGCTGACCTCTTTCCCGATGCCCAAGTTTTCCAACTGTCGCAGTCTGTGGGTGATGATGATGACATTGTTGACTAAGTGGAAGAAGTATGTAAAGAGGTGTCGGACGATGAGGAGACATGGTTGTCAGACAGTGGTGAAGTAGTTGTCAGGGCAGGAAGTCCGAAGGGGGAGCAGACTGAGGAATCGGAGGATGACGAGGTGACTGACCCAAGCTGGGTTGATATGCCGAGTGAAGACAGTGCTTCTGAGGCAGAGGCGAGTGCTGCACCAGAACAGGTTGGAAGAGGCAGTGGTGTGGCCAGAGGGAGAAGCAGGGCCAGAGCTGGTGCATCAGCAGCAACTGTTTCACGTAGTGAAGCTCCTGTGGCGAGGCCTAGATGTTCGCAAGTCTGGAGAAATTAAATTTTAAATTTAAAAATTTAAAGAAATTGAGGATGACCGACGGACTGTGGTGTGCAACCTGTGCCACACCAGGATCAGCAGGGGTGCCACCACTACTTAAAATAAACAAAGCCTGGATTTCAAATCTCCTCCGGGGAAAGCAGCTAAAGATTAACATTACTTATGTATCCGATTCCTCTTCTCTACTCCTCCTACTCCTCCTCCTCCTTGTCGTCTTTGCCTAACGCTGACCCAAAAAACGCAATTTTTTAGAGGTCCAACTGGCACTCTTTTACCACAATTTTTCCGGAGGTCCACCTACAGGCCCTCTCTGTAAACAATTTTTCCGGAGGTCCACCTATAGGCCCTCTCTCTAAACAATTTTTCCGGAGGGCCCCCTACAGGTCCTCTCTCCAAAAAATTTTTCCGGAGGTCCACCTACAGGCCCTCTCACTAAACAATTTTTCCAGAGGGCCCCCTACATGCCCTCTCTCCAAACAATTTTTCCGGAGTTCCACCTACAGGCCCTCTCTCCAAACAATTTTTCCGCAGTGTCAACTACAGACAGTGTAAAACAATATTTCAGGAGCGTCAAACAGACAGTCCAAAAAAATTTTGTTTTGTACTCCGAAAAGAAAAAAAATTTTGGAGGCTCAACAAAAGCCATTTCACTGCATTCTCAGTCGGACAAAGTCATTGGTGGTGTAACCGCCATGCTGTGTCAGGCTAAATTTTTGGGTGCTTCACCAACTACCGCATACTAACTCAGTCACTCTGTTGTCACCGCCGCCATACAGGGCCACGAAAAATGTTTATGTGGTTCGCCTGCTCCCGCAGTGTCACTCGCTCACTCTGTTGTCACCACCATGCTGCGTCAGGCTAAATTTTTGGGTGGCTCACCTGCTACCTCATGTAACTTGGTCACTTGTTGGTGTCACCGCCATGCTGTGTCAGGCTTATGCCTGCATCGTGTGGCTGGGGATAGGAGAGCAGTGCCAGCATGGGCATGGGTGATGGACCTTCGTTGCACCTAGTTGGGTGCTTCCCTAACATGTGATGGGCATGTGCCTCGCCTTTCTTGGTCTGGGTGAGCACAATTGCCATGAGGGTAACCACCAGGTTGTTGCAGGAGAATTTGGGGTAATGGTGGGATTAGGCAGCCTCAGAGGCATCCATGCATGCTGCCCCTGCTGTTTCCTGTCCATTTCCGTGGTGTTTCCATCATTTTCTGAGGTTTCCAGGTTTTCACCCAGCCTTCCCTAGGCAGAGCCTTGGTCCCCTGCAAAAATGCTCGAGTCTCCCATTGACTTCAATGGGGTTCGTTACTCGAAACGAGCACCCGAGCATCGGGAAAAGTTTGTCTCGAATAACGAGCACCCGAGCATTTTAGTGCTTGCTCATCTCTAATAGTAACATAGTAACATAGTTTATAAGGCCGAAAAAAGGCATCTGTCCATCCAGTTCGGCCTATTTTCCTAAAAGTTGATCCAGAGGAAGGCAAAATCCCCTGTGAGGTAGAAGCCCATTTTCCCCACTTTAGGGAAAAAAAATTCCTTCCCGACTCCAATCAGGCAATCAGAATTATTCCCTGGATCAACGACCCCTCTCTAGTAACTATAACCTGTAATATTATTATCCTCCAGGAATACATCCAGGCCTCTCTTGAACTCTTTTAGTGAACTTACCATCACCACCTCCTCAGGCAGAGAGTTCCATAGTCTCACTGCTCTTACCATAAAGAATCCTCTTCTATGTTTGTGTACAAACCTTCTTTCCTCCAGACGCAGAGGATGTCCCCTCGTCACAGTCACAGTCCTGGGGATAAATAGATCATGGGAGAGATCTCTGTACTGACCCCTGATATATTTATACATAGTTATTAGATCTCCCCTCAGTCGTCTTTTTTTCTAAAGTGAATAACCCTAATTTTGATAATCTTTCTGGGTACTGTAGCCCACTCATTCCAGTTATTACTTTAGTTGCCCTCCTCTGAACCCTCTCCAGCCCTGCTATGTCTGCCTTGTTCACAGGAGCCCAGAACTGTACACAGTACTCCATGTGTGGTCTGCAGAGGCGTTGCTAGGGTCTCAAAAGATCCGGGGCCCAAGCCCCAATGAATATGGCCCAATTCTCTATGTCGACCCTCGCCCCAATCCTACTATACAGCAGCACATACCTCACATCCAGGGCCTCCCAGGTGACTTCTCCTCTGATGTAGATCTTCTCTGTCATCTTCTCCACTTGGTCCAGACAACTTCTCTCAGCCGCTCCTCATCTCTGCAGAGTGTGACACATGGACATCTTAGCTTCCTCACATTTCTATCATCATCCCCCAACCTGGAGTCCCCACAGTCTTATGCTGCTGCTCACTGTGCCCCCAAAACCTCCAGATACTATCCTGGAGAAATAATACTGCCCCATAGTAATAGTCCTACCAGTAGTAATTCCATCATTAGTAACACTGCACCCTACAGTGACCCCAGCACTGATAATGCTCCCCAAGATTGTCCCCATTACTAGAAGAGTCCTCCAGTAGTAATAATGCCATCACAGAGCCTCCAGTAGTAATAAGGCCCCCTATTGTTCCCCCATTGGTAATCAAGCTCTCTACAGACCCTTCAGTAGTAATAAGGGCCCCCATAGTGCACTTAGTAGAAATAAGGCGGATCTATAACACACTCCTATAGAGCCCCCAGTAGTAATAAGAACGCCTAATGTCCCCTGGTATTATAATACCCCTACAGTGCCTCCAGTATTTATATCGCTCCCCCTACTGTTATAATGCTCACCCTGAAGTGCCCACTGTAGTTATATTCCTCCTTTTAGTGTCCTCAGAAATTATAATTCCTCAGCCCCTCCACCATACAGTCCCATGTAAATAAAGCTATTTCCCTCCTGTGTAAATAACATCACACCATCTCTCCAGCCCCCTCCAAATACAGTCCCATGTAAATAACATAATTCCCATAGCTGTCATCAACATACAGTCCTATGTAAATATCACTCCCTCCGACAGCCGCCTTTAACATACAGTCCCATGTAAATAACATCACTTCCTTCCCACATACACCTCCAACATGCAGTCCCTTAAAAAAATAACATCACTCCACCCCACAGCCCCATGTAAATAACATAAACCTGCCCTCAGCCACATCCAACATGCAGTCCCATGTAAATAACATCACTCCACGCCACTGTCCAATGTAAATAAGGCTACTTTCACACCAGCGTTTTTGCTGGATCCGTCATGATAATACAACCGTCTGCATCCGTTCTGAACGGATCCGGCTGTATTATCTTTTAAATAGCCAGTTTGGATCAGTTTCTTCATGTGGACAACAAAACGCAACAAGCAGCATTTTAGTGTCCGCCTCCAAAACGGAATGGAGACTGAACTGAAGCAAAACTGATGCATTCTGAACGGATCCTTTTCCATTCAGAATGCATTAGGGAAAAACTGATCAGTTTAGGACCGTCCTAAACTGTAATGGGGGCGGGCCACAGATCCAGCCACAGCATGGCAAACCCTGCCGAGAGGCGGGCAGAACAAAAGTACAATACGCTATACTTTTGTTCTGGCCGCCTTGCGGCAGGAGTTGCCATGCTGTGGCCGGATCCATGGCCCGCCCCCATTACAGTGAATGGGGCCGGAGTGTAGTTCTGGCCCCACACGTGCACCAGCGGCAGCATGGATCCTAACAGCCTGACGGAGTCCCATGCCACAGGTGTAAAAGTACCCTAACAGAACCCTACCCAAGTCACCTCCAACACACAGTCCCATGATAACATCCCTCCCTTCTGCCCTAACATACAGACCCAGTTAAATAACCACAACTCCCAGCATCCCTCTGCTTCTCCCTTTACTTACCTCTTGTGATGTAGCAGTGCTCACTGCAGCTTCTTCCCCACAATTCTCCTCTTCAGTTTAGAAGACAGGGGAAAGGACCTGTGATGATGTCACAGTCATGTGACCAGTGCAGGATTGGACGGCACTGATCACATGACCTGTGATGTCATCATAGGTCCTACATATCTTGCAGTCTATTGTATTTGTCTAACAGGCAGGACATTCGGGGCCTGGGAGAAAACATCAGGGGCCCAGGCCCCGAATGTTTTAGCCTAGCAACGCCCCTGGTGGTCTGACTAGTGATTTGTAAAGTGGCAGGACTATGTTCTTATCACAGGCATCTATGCCCCTTTTGATGCGACCCATTATCTTATTGGCCTTGGCAGCAGCTGTCTGACACTGGTTTCTACAGCTTAGTTTGCTGTTCACTAAAATTCCTAGGTCCTTTTCCATGTCAGAATTACCCAATATTTTACTATTTAGTATGTACTGGTGACTTGCATTATTCCTTCCCATATGCATAACCTTACATTTGTCAGTGTTAAACCTCATCTGCCACTTCTCTGCCCAAGCCTCCAGTCTATCCAGATCCATCTGTAGCAGTATACTGTCCTCTTCTGTGTTAATTACTTTACACAGTTTAGTGTCATCTGTAAAAAATTATATTTTACTGTGCAAGCCTTGTACAAGATCATTAATATATTGAAGAGAATAGGACCCAATACTGACCCCTGTGGTACCCCACTAGTGACAGTGACCCAATCTGAATATAGCACACTCGCTCCGATCCGTATATACTGTCCAGGTGACACTTTCTGTATGTCACAGAATACAACCAAGTCATTTGCTACCAATAACATCTACAGCTTGATCCAGAAAACTCTGTGTGCGACATTTGTCTGGGTCGCAGTCTAAATAGCCACCGTTAACAGGGTGTCAGTCAGTTCTACCATAGTTCCTGCACGTCACGTTCCCAAAAAAAACAAAATTTAAAAAAAAATATAAAAAACAAAATATAAAAAAAAAAAGTTTTTTAGTTGTTTTAGCTCAGTGATGCAAATCCATTTTACTCTGCGTGTAACCTTTCTGTGTGTCACAGTTCACTGGCTCAGTGATAGAAAACAGAGGGTGGTTATTAACGGCACGTTAATAACCACCCTCTGTTTTCTATCACTGAGCCAGTTACTTACCCATATACAGACATTTTCTCCCAGGCCAAGCATTCTCATTTTATATACTAACCTTTTATGTGGTACCGTGTCAAATGCTTTGGAGAAGTCCAGAAATACGACATCCATTGATTCATAGCGGTTCAGTCTAAAACTTACCTCCTCATAGAAACTGATTAAATTGGTTTGACATGACCGATCCCTCATGAAGCCATGCTGATATGTAGTTATTTGCTTATTTTCATTGAGGTACTCCAAGATAGCATCTCTTAGAAAACCCTCAAACAGTTTACCCACGACAGATGTTAAACTTACCGGCCTATAGTTTCCAGGCTCTGTTTTTGGACCCTTTTTGAATATTGGCACCACATTTGCTATGTTCCAATCCTTTGGAATACTCCCTGTCAGTATAGAGTACTTAAATATCAGAAATAAGGGTCTGGCGATGACATTACTTAATTCTGTTAGGATATGGGGTTGTATGCCATCCGGTCCTGGCGATTTGTCTATTTTAATCTTTTTAAGACGCCGCTGTACTTCTTCCTGGGTCAGACAGGGCACTTTTAAAGAGTAATTTACTTTTATATTCTGCATTTCATCTGACAGTTTATTTTCCTCAGTTAATACAGTGGAGAAAAAGATATTTAGTAGCTTTGCTTTCTCCTCATCGCTCTCTGCAACTCCCCCCTCATTACTCTGTAAGGGGCCAACACCTTCAGGTTTATACTTTTTACCATTTATATAATTAAAGAACATTTTAGGGTTAGTTTTACTCTCTTTGGTGATTAATCTCTCGGTCTCTAGTTTGGCTGTTTTTATTTGTCTTTTACATATTGTATTTTTTCCCTATAGTTTTTCAATGCTTCCTTGCTCCCCTCCTGTTTTACTGATTTAAATGCTTTCTGATTGTCATTTATTGCTTTCTTTACAGTTCTATTTATCCACATTGTTTTTTTGTTCCTTAACCTTTTATTCCCATAAGGTATGTACCTCTTACAATTAGATATTAAGATGCTTTTAAAAATATCCCATTTTGTGGCTGTATTTTTATTTTTGAGGACTTTGTCCCAGTTAGTTAGGCCTCTCTTAGTTGGCTAAATTTTGCTTTTTTGAAGTTTGGTATTTGTGTTCCTCCCTGAAGAAATGCTCTTTTGAATGACAGTTGGAAGGTTATTATATTATGGTCACTATTTCCCAGGTGTCCCCCAACCTGCACATCTGTTGTTCTGTCAGGTCTATTGGTTAATACTAAGTCCAGTATGGCCGTCCCTCTAGTCAGGTCCTGAACCAGTTGGGAAAGGTAATTGTCTTTGGCTATTTCCAAGAACCTGTTTCCTTTATGAGATATACAGGTTTCAGTTTCCCAGTCTATATCTGGGTAGTTGAAATCCCCCATAATAACGACCTCATTATGTTTTGCCGCCTTGTCTATTTCATTTAGAAGTAGATTTTCTGTGGATTCTGGTATATTAGGTGGTTTATAATAAACTCTTATTAGTATTTTATTATTGTTTTTGGCTCCATTTACAGGACAGCCTCTCTGTGATCAAGTGGATGAGGTGAGTATATATGTATATATATATATATATATATATATATATATATATATATATATATATATTTTAAACTCTGGTTTAACCTCTTGAGCACCTGAATGTAAGTCTCAGATGCCGCAATCAGCGTTGAATGTGGCATCTGAGAGGTTAACTGACAGGAGGCGACACAATCGCAGTTACCCATCATTGTGCCCATTTCATACAATGAAAAGTGATTCATTACGAAGTAGTTTGTCACAAATCAAATTTCTTGACGAAGTTTGGCGAAGCTGCCATATCTAATTTTTGCAAATCTTCGCTCATCTCTAATGATTACAATCTGCATAGGGTTCTACAGGGTTTGTTACCACTCTATAAGCAATTGGAAATTAAGAGTTATAATTTAACAAATATATAAAAGACTGGAATGGTGAAAGACGAGTGCAGTCACAAAAATGCTTCAAAGCAGAATATTAATGTTCTGCTTAATACGTTCAGTTCATTAAGCAGTGCAGTGCTCTGTATTTCTGCACATCACATAGCCCCCTCTAGTGGCTGATGATGTGGAAAGCAGGGGAAGGAGGTGGGAGCTTTACCCTTCTCTTTCTTTTTTCAGCCAATAATGAGCGTCTGCCCCCTTTTGAACTGCAGATATCGTCTGACAGGAAACAAAGGTATAAATATAACCTGAGGGGCAGGCAGCGGAGGTTCAGCACAGTATCTGTCTGGCTTCATTGAAAGACAATAGCAGAAGCAGCAGCAACTGATGCAGCCAGGGAGCTGTCAGATTGCATCTGTCTACACTTCCCCATGGCTTGTTTCGATAAGTGTCACTGTTTTGTAGACAACAAGAGGCATAGCAGTATCCTATACAACATCCTAAAGAATGAGGAGCACCGAGATTCACACAAAGGCAGGAAGGAAGAGCACTCAGGAGGGAATGGTCAAGCTTGTTCCTGTGGCTCTCAGAAGAAAGTCAGTCTTAAGAGCCCCCAGATCACCTGTAAGGCTGCATCAGCAGTGCTAGTGAAGACCCTAAGATTTGTCAACAGCCTGCCTTGCTTCCAGGAACTACCCTTGGCTGATCAGCTACTGTTGGTCAGGAGCTGCTGGGCTCCTCTCCTGGTGCTGGGGCTTGCACAGGACAAGGTAGAATTTGAGACTGTTGAAACATCAGAGCCCAGTATGCTGCAAAGGATATTAACTAATAGACATGGACCAGAGAAGAAACATCACCAAGAGCATCAGGAGACACTACTTCTTGGACATAATCTCCAGCAACATAAAGTCACACAGCTGCCGACAGCCACAGAGATCAGGTGGATCAAGGAATTCTTGGAGAAGTGTTGGAGCTTGGGGATTAGCAACAAAGAGTATGCCTATCTGAAAGGGATTGTACTCTTTAATCCAGGTAACTATAGTAAGGACCATTCCAAGTATGAACTGACATAGTAAGTGTATCCGTCAAGCATGGACACACCGTTAATGCTGTTATTCCTACCTAGGTTATATCACTGTGCAAGAGTAGCAGAGCTGAAGTCACAAGCAATAGGTTTAGCTGCACCCCTGCATAAAATCACTGATGACACAGTCATTAAGTACTCACTTATATAAATTAACAAACTCAGCACTGCTACATCAGTATTGATTGCTTTTCTGTTTTATAGGTACTGTAGATGTGTTCTCATCATCTTTTGTTGATTGATCTGTATAGATTTACATCGGAGGCATGATGTTTATTGATGTGGCCAATGCTGATAGTATTGACATCAGTATTTGTAAGCCAAAACCAGGAGTAGAACCTGCAGAGAGAAGAAGGGAAGATGTGTGCCTATTCTGTGTGCCGGGCCCTCTTCTGGCTTTGACTACCAAATACTGATGCAAAATACTGATCAAACACTGACCACGTTAAAGTGACCTAAGGGGTTTTTATTTTTATTGTACTTATTAAGGTGAGGAAATGCAGAAACCAGATGTTAGAGCTGTGAGGGAATGGAACATGAACATCTATGTACGATCTGTACGATAATGTAATATATATATACAAAATGACAAAAAACAGACAGCACCTCCTGCAGATGAAAGTCAGGTGCAAGCTACCTGCTGGCTAGTTAAATACTGAACAAAAAATGGCAGCAGCACTAGATAAGCCATGACACATGAACATGAGGTGAATATGTGAAAAAAGTAAAAAAGCATAACGGCTATATAGTAAGTAAAGTGGAAGCTCTTAGCGCATATACATGATCATAAATATGTCGGGCTCATCCACCAACGATCAAGGTGGCTTCCAATCGGATGAGTCCTACACTAACACTGACCTGCATCCTACATAAACCGGCAGGCCCATATCAGGGGAACATCTTACCCGGTCAGAAGCTGCACCAGTCTGAACAGGAGTGCTAAATTCCCCAGAGGAGGCCAGTCTTCCTCTATATATACAAAATGACAAAAAACAGACAGCACCTCCTGCAGATGAAAGTCAGGTGCAAGCTACCTGCTGGCTAGTTAAATACTGAACAAAAAATGGCAGCAGCACTAGATAAGCCATGACACATGAACATGAGGTGAATATGTGAAAAAAGTAAAAAAGCATAACGGCTATATAGTAAGTAAAGTGGAAGCGCTATGCGCTAAGAGCTTCCACTTTACTTACTATATAGCCGTTATGCTTTTTTACTTTTTTCACATATTCACCTCATGTTCATGTGTCATGGCTTATCTAGTGCTGCTGCCATTTTTTGTTCAGTAATATATATATATATATATATATATATATATATATATATATATATATATATATATCCAGGAAGGAGAAATCTATCAAGCCACGATCTCCATACAAAATATACAGTGACAGCGCAATTTCAGCACCGCTACACTGGAATATGCTACACTGTTCTGAGATGACTCTGCTGATTTATCATGAATGCATGATGGTGGTTTTCCTTGGTATTGCTCAAAGTGGTTTAAACCGAAGGGTGATAATGGATTATTAAACAAAGTTTACTAGGTACAATGTTAATTTAAGAATTTACACTTTATTTAGCTGTTGCATAAATATGGTATAAATGACATGGTCCCTCTTAGCTTCTGATGTCAACCCTGAGTAATATCAGTCAGCAATCTGTAACTTGTCAGATGAGAATTGTGACAACGTTCTTATTGTTGGAGGCTTTAGTGAGAACACGTTGTATTCAATACTAGTTTTATATGTAATCATATCACATTCAGAGTATGATACCATGATGGTAGTAGTAGTAGTCAGTATCTTACTGCGCTAGTTGTCATTAATAAGTAGTCTTGTCTAAATCCATGGTTCTCAACTTGTAGTACGTGTGTCGCAGTGGGTGCACTCCATTCCTCAAGATGCCGTGTGATTTTGATAGGCAACCGACTGTACATATGATCTTAGGGGTACTTGGATTTCACTTGAGGAGGAATTTGAGAACATCTATGAAATTTTTCTGTGTATTAAGCTCAGAGATACAAGTGTGGAGTCCAGTGTTTCCCAGTGTTTCCCATGACGAGTGCACTTGGAGACAATGGAAAAAGTAAAGAAGACCACACTAGACTGCCACGTCTGTGGGGTTTGAAGTGTGAGTCAAGGACCAGAATAGTATGTTCACACCTGGCACATTCATGTATGATTCATGTGCAGCCACATATTCAGGCTTTTTGATGCAGTTTTTGAAGAAGAGGTTAATGTTTCTTACATGGATTAGTGATAATTTACTCTCTCGGGATTTTACCTTCCATGTTTCTTTTTGTCATTTTTTACAATTTGAGCCTGAAATGTCATAAAAAATAAATAGAATAAATACATTCTAAAAGAAACAATAAAAACACAAAACAATACTGTCTCTATAACCAAATGATACCTGTTTTTGCCTAACTGTATTAGCCAATAGCATCTGTTCCTCTAGAATCTTTGGATCCTCCTACATTATAAAATAAGTAGCTAGGTCATTGCATTGCATAGGTAATATGGTATTTATACCGTAAATCTTACTTTTTGATAGTACAGTATACATAATTTAAAACAAATATTTTACAGGAGTGCATGTGTAAAATGTGTATGTGGAAGTGTAGATGTAGCAGGGCTGAGTTTGTCATTTGACACCTTACGTTATACACTATTGTACATGGGAGTTAAAGGACGTGTTGGACTGGGGTATCTAGGGACCACCAGTAAAATTGATTCTGGGGGCCCACTGTAAAACTACATGGAAATTTTACTTGCCCACACAGTGGCAGCAGCAAGATGCCATAAGATGATTGATTATGAAGCCCCTGCAGTGACTTTGAGACAGCAGGTCCCTGGGTAAAGAGGATACAAGCTAGACTCTGGACCTAGAAGTCATCTCAGCCGCCAGATGCAATAGTAAACCTGGTAGTATGTTAAATATTCTACCCAGTTTTCTATATGCATGAATTGGCTGGTAGAGATGGTGTACACTGCCTATCTACATGTAGTGCTGTCAGTCTACCGTGCCATGTGCCTACCTTGCTCTGGGGCCCACTGGAGTATACACTTGTTCCCTGTGGGCCAGTCCGAGTCTAGTTAAAGGGAACCTGTCCTGTTTAACAAAGTGTCTGAACTGCAGACAGCATGTCATAGAGCAGGGGGAGCTGAACAGATTGGAGAATTTGGTAAAACTGTATTTTATTTATTTAAATTCCTACACTTTTTTTGGTAAAGTCAAGGAGACAGTCCTATCAGTGGTTGACAGCCTTCCCTCTATGACTGTGCATACAGAGATAGCTGTCAATCACTGATAGGGCCGTCAAGAATGAGCAGGAATTTAAATATATAAAATACAAGTTTTACTGAATCGTTTCCCACAAAACTGCAAATCAATTTGCTCAGCTCCTCCTGCTCTATAACATGCTGCCTGTAGCTTACATTGCATTTTCTAATGTTATTTCAGGTGTCTGTCTGTAGCTTTATTATACTGTACATCACATTCTTTAGTAGTTGATAAGTAACCCTTTTATTTATTTTACGTTCACAGATTTGCCTGGATTGCACTGTGCTCGCTATATCCAAGGATTACAACAGGAAGCCCACCAAGCCTTAAACGAGCACGTGAAGATGATCCAGAGATGGGATCACTCCAGATTCACCAAGTTAATTATTGTCTTGTCCTTGCTGAGATCCATCAATGGCAACGCCATTGCAGAACTGTTCTTCAGACCCATCATTGGCTCTGTGAATATGGACGACATGTTATTAGAGATGTTGGGCGCAAAACTGCAAACCTTACAAACTTGAATTAGAAATGACACATTAATAGGATAGGAATTGTACATAATTCAGGTTTGACGAAGCTGCAGAGTGAACTAGCCTGATCCCTCAACGTGTCTTCATTTTGACTGCCCGTCATTGTCCGTGCCCCCCATTAGACTTTCTGTACAATATCTAGTTTTCATGATACAGCAATGTGCTTTAACTGCTGGCTTTCCGTCTTTCTAGATACACAGACGCCTACAGAAAAGCATATACACATTAGCACCAAGTTTTCATAAAGTACCATATTCACATACGAAGGTGCAATGCAGTTCTCATAAATTATGATGGATCATCACAATCATAAGTGGCGTCACATTTTCATTGGATGTGCCATATCTGATACAATACATGGTATGTTTGCTTAGTCTATAACTGTACAAATATATGATGTGGATTTATTAGACTCTGGAGCCAAAGGTTATATAGGTAAGCCAGCTTTAATTTTCAGCGTATGTAGTGTGCCAGCACTAATGAATGGTAGTCGGTAGACAGTGTACATACTGTGCCATGTGTGGTATGTTTGAGAAGTAAACTCATAAGGGCCACTCCTTTGGATGGAAGTAATTAGCTTGATTCCTTTAAATGGTAATACTGTTAGATTAATGAATAGTAGCAGACAAGCCATGTGCACTTATCAGAAAGGAGCAAGCCTATGTTGAAGATGTTCTGTCAGTTCTCCTGCCATCTCCTGGTCTATTTTAGTAAATGCGCTCCCTATGAAATATCAGTTCTGGAGCACCTTTTCTTAGAACTCTGCATGACACCATTCCTTAGTAATTCCTCCTGGAAATTAATTATTAAAGGGGTTGTGTCATCACTAGGATATGCCATCAAAGTCAAATCGATGTGTATCCCACCTCTGAGACCAGTACTCATCTCCAGAACGGGCCCTCAAAAGTGAAGGAGAGTGCAGCGCTCACGTGTGATGTGATCTACATTCATTTCTATTGAGTTTTGAAAATGGGTGAAGGAGCACGCTTGGCTATTTTTGTCAGTCCTATAGAAATGAATGGAAAGCGCACTACGCAAGCTCAAACGCCACTTCATTCACTTTTACGGAAATGCCGGACATAGCAGAGGCAGTGCTCGGCTAATTTCATCAGTCCCATAGAAATGAATGGAAGGTGCAGCTACTCTCCACTGGATTCAGAGGTCCCATTCTAGTGCCGGTTCCAGAAGTAGCATAAGGCCACCAATGTCTAAGATGAGACCTCCAAATTTAAAATAAAAAATATGTTTGCCCCGTGTCATCAGTAGATAGAAAAGAAATTAATAGTTTTCAACATAACGAATAGCAAGCTTTTGGGACTACTTTGTCTGACTTCATTCATAGATTTCTAAGGTATAACAAAATAATCACAGAATTAATATTTCATGGAACATATATTTACAAATCAGACATATCAAAAGAACTGGTCCTCTTAAATGGAGCACTAAACATAGAAAATGCATAATAATAAAAAAAAAAATAAGAATAATTCCCCAGCAATCCATCCCTTCATCAACCTCTTTCTCTTGATTCTCATATTACAGTCAAAACTAGAAAATATATAATCTTCTCTGTGTCTGAGGAGCTCAGCCTTGTCTTCTATCTCCTCCTCACTGTCCTGTGTCTGGCTGTAAGACAACTGGCTGGAATAGGACCCTCCCCCATGTGTTCTGCTTGCTGTTGGCAAAAAGATTGTTAATCCCACTGCCATAGCTAAGCCTAACCTTCTCAGCTGGTCTCCTGCTGAAAATGAAGATTAGCCCCTGAATCCAGTGCAGAAGTTCTACAAGACTGTTTCAGGAACCTGCAGAAACTCCTACAGACTGGCAAGCAGTTCGGCCATGTTTATTCCTGTTTTGTTATCATTCATTTCTAGGGTTAGTATGACAAGGAACACCTATGTGCATTTACAAACTACCACTCAGCCTTCAGCATTTACTGGAATACTGTCGCTGTTTTAAGTGCAATTTTTTTCCATAGCGTATATATTATTAGCACATATACAGTAGAGTTACTAATACAGCTTCTTCATTATTAACTGTATCTACTAAAAAAAAAAAGCCACTCTGTGAGATGTTATAGCTTTCTTGTATCTTTTATTATTGAAGCAAAACCTATGAAACAGTTTCATTTATTGTGGTTTAAAGTATTGTAAAATATGTAACTTATTGTTTTTACAAAGACAATATTTTTTTATTACAATAAAAAATATTCTTCAAAATCTTGCTGTATTTCTATGACCTATCTCCTGAGGTGTCTGAGAACCGATTATGACTGATAAGCTTTTCTCAGAATAGGTCATCAGTATATGATCGGTGGGACACCAGAGCCCCCCATCATCTAGCTGTTTGAGAAGGCAGCGGCGCTCGCAGTAGTGCCAGAGCCTTCTTCTAACTTTGCTTGGGCCATGTCATGTCCATTGGTCATATGGCCTAGATCAGTGGTTCTCAACTCCAGTCCTCGGGACCCACCTGCCAGTCAGGATTTAGGAATATCCCACAGAATGAATACCTGTGGTAAGTCCTGATGGATGGACGCTAATTATATCAGCTGGTCTAAACTAAGGAAATCCTGAAAACCTGACTGGCAGGTGGGTCCCGAGGACTGGAGTTGAGAACCACTGGCCTAGATGCAGCTCAGTCCTATTGCTCGGTGGGCTGAGAGAATGGTGTGGCGCTTCTGCGAGCTCCGTCATTTGATCTGTGGGGGTCCCAGGTGTCAGACCCCTACGATCAGTTAGAATAAAGGAAAACCTCTTTAAGGTTGTGACGCCTAGATGAAGTAGATGTCATGTTCATTCACACAGCCTGATCCATGGTTCTCCAGACATTTCAGCTAATGAGCACTTCGTAGTAACTTGTGAAAGGAAGATGTTTTGTACAGTACTTAACCCTTTGGATACCGGAGTTTTTTTTGGTTTTGCGTTTTCATTTTTCTACCCTATTTTCCGTGAGCATAACTTTTATATTTTTATTCACATAGCTGTATGAGGGCTTATTTTTTGTGGGACAAGTTGTACTTTCGAATGCCACCATTAATTATGGCATAAACTGCATAAACCGCAATTCGTCACCGTTTTACGGGTTTTGTTCCCAAGGCGTTCTGTTTGCGGCAAAACTGACCCATGCCCTTCATTTTCTGGGCCAGTACAATTGCAATGATACCCCATATGTATAGGTTTGTTATGTTTAAATAGTGTAAAAATAAATTTAAACTTTGAAAAAAAATTGTTTTTGCATTGTCATATTCTGACCCCCATAACTTTTTTATAATTACATCCACTGAGCTGTTTAGGGGCTTATTTTTTTGCAGGACAATCCATAATTGTCCTGGGTACTTTTTTGGGTAAGAAAAGTAATAAAAAAAATAGCAAATCGGCCATTTTGACCCTTTTTTCCGTTACGCAATTCGCCGTATTGAATTTTTAAAAATATATTTTAAAAGTATGAGTGTTTTCGGTCGTGGTGATATCCATAATGTTTATATTTGTTGTAATTTAGGTATTTATTTTTTAATTATATGGAACGGGGGTGATTTAAACTTAGATTTTTTTATTTTATATATATTTTTTAACATTTTAAAAAAAAATGTTGTGATTATTTTAAGCATCATATATGAACTTATACATATATTTTTTTATTTTTTCATTTTGAACTATCAGGGATTTTTTACATCCAATTTAATGTCAGGTTTGCTCATTTCTCATCCTGGCCTGCCATCTAGTGGCCAAAATAAGAATTGCAGCATGAACGGTGTAAGCCTCATAAGTGAGGCTTACAGCATTCAGAATATTTGCAGATGCCCCAATTGGCCACACGGGGCATTTGTAGGACACCCGGAAGTGTAGGACACCCGTTTTAGTGCTATTAGATGCCGTGATCTCACGTGATCGCGACATCTAATGCCTTTAGTTACCGATCGCCGATATCAGTAAGTAGCCACAGGTCTCTGCTGTTTGAAACAGCAGAGACTTGACAACCAATATCCCCGCCGCACGTGTGAGCAGGCGTCATGTTCTCACATCGCTCCAGCGCAGTACATGTACGGCCCTGGTAGCGAAAGGGTTAAAGGAAAAAAAATCCAATGCAACAGCACTCTACAAACTAAATAAAGTACAATTATGCCATAGTAATAGAAAATATTCTGGTGATAATGCTATGCTTATTTAGTAAATTTGAGATTCTTGGCAAATATATTTTGTACAAAATTATTTGGGCCCGTCTGCCAATCGTTAAGACAGATCTCTGTAAGACGGACCACTCTGCTTTTTATCATTTTTGGTGCCAAAATGGCCTTTATTAAATCCAGTGAATGCAGGTACCAACATGCATGCTGAGCCCACTCTATACCTCACCTGGTGCCAGATGGCTACCACTGAATGCAATGAGAGTCCACTCTATACCTCTCCTGGTGCCATAAGGCTTCCAGTGAGTGCAGGGAAAGCAGACTACAGCTTTATGCCCCTTTCACACGAGCGGGAGACTCGCATGTCTCCCGCAACGCATCTACAGGGCTGGACTCGGCACTGACAGGGATCGCATAGCATTATATGCGATCCCAGTCAGTGCCGGAGTCCAGCCCTGTAGATGCGTTGCGGGAGACATGCGAGTCTCCCGCTCGTGTGAAAGGGGCATTATACTTACACTAATTAAAATCAGCCTATGGGGCAAACAGGCTGGTCAGGAGTGCATGACTAAATGGAGTAGCCACACCTCCAGTACAAACTGCAAAGAAAAAGTGGGTCAGTCAGCACATCCCACTGTGCAGGTACACACTGCCATGGCTAGATAAACAAAGGAAAAAAAATTACAATGTAACAGCACTCTGCAAACCAAATAAAGTACACATTTGGCAGACGGGCCCAAATTATTTTGTACAAAATATATTTGCCAAGAATCTCAAATTTACTAAATAAGCGTAGCATTAGCACCAGAATATTTTCCATTACTATGGCATTTTTGTACTTTATTTGGTTTGTGCTGACTGACCCCTGTTTACGAAGTTACAAAGTGCTTGTAAAAGAGAGGGATCTTGACATAGGGGCCACTTAATATGTTGGATTTGCTGATCTCTGTAATGGGGACACCCCTTTGCTTGGTTTTGCTTACTTTGAGGGATATCTGGCTTTCACTGCGTTGAAGACCCATAACTGGGGCTCCATAGTTATTTTACACCTCACATATACTAGGTACTCTCCATAATGAGAAAGAGTACCTCATCAGACTCCATCAAAGGCCTCTCAGCTAATCTAACTTTCTCTAATCTGGTAAATAGAGTCTCTCTGCACTTTGACAGGGCTAGGCCGTGTAAATGTGATCATGTCTGCCTGGCCCTGTCAATCAAAGTGCAGAGCGCACAGCAGTTGCAGAGAGAGCTGAGCCTCAAGGTGTAACAGCAACGCCCCTGTTGCTCCTAGAGGCTTATTTGCATATTTTAAAACTTCATATTCTCAGCAATGCGGGCATATATGAACATGGGATCAACACAGATAACTTCAGCTGTCAAGAGCACATGCAACAGGTCAGTTTCATAAGTACAAATCTGCTGACAAATATCCTTTAAAGAAGAACACATCTGTACTTTTTACTACTCTGAACACTTCCTGCTAAAATGTAATCATAACTGGACATTTCTAGAGATGAGCGAACATGCTCGTCCGAGCTTGGTGCTTGTTCGAGCATTAGGGTACTCGTAACTGCTCGATGCTCGGACGAGTATCTCGCCATGCTCGAGGAAATAGCAACTTCCGCATTGTGCTTTTTTGGCGCCTAAAAACACAGCCAATCACCAGCCAGGAGACTCTGCGTACCACCCAGCATCACGTGGGGCCCTTACATGTCGATAGCAGGGGTTGGCTGGCCTGATCAGGTGACCCTGGAATATACTACCGACTGGCCGCGGTGCTCGTCTCAGATGCCGTCTGGATATCATTAGGGATAGAGCTGCTGCCTTTCAGGGACAGTGTTAGGGCCTGAATTTAGTTCTCAGTTAGGCAGGGATCACCCACAAAGAACCCAACAGCCCTTCTAAGGGCTAGAAGACATTTTATTTATTTATTTTTTGTCACTTGGCTGGCTGGCACTAGTAGTGCAGCTATCGCCATATCTAACCCTGTTTTTTTTTTTTTTTTGTTCTATTTCAGTGATACAAATCCATTGCACACAGCACTGTGGAACCATTCTGTGTGTCACAGTTCAGCACTGACTCACTCCAATCCATATATACTGTCCAGGTGACACTTTCTGTACGTCACACAATACAACCAAGTCATTTGCTACCAATATCATCTACCGCTTGATCCAGAAAATTCTCTGTGTGACATTTGTCTGGGTCACAGACTAAATAGCCACCGTTAACAGGGTGTCAGTCAGTTCTACCATATTTCCTGCACGTCACGTTCCCAAAAAAACAAAATATAAAAAAAAAAAAATATTATTTCAGTTGTTTTAGCTCAGTGATACAAATCCATTTTACTCAGCTTTGTGTAACCTTTCTGTGTGTCACAGTTCAGCACATTCGCTCCCATCCGTATATACTGTCCAGGTGACACTTTCTGTACGTCACACAATACAACCAAGTCATTTGCTACCAATATCATCTACCGCTTGATCCAGAAAATTCTCTGTGTGACATTTATCTGGGTCACAGACTAAATAGCCACCGTTAACAGGGTGTCAGTCAGTTCTACCATATTTCCTGCACGTCACGTTCCCAAAAAACAAAATATAAAAAAAAAAATATTATTTCAGTTGTTTTAGCTCAGTGATACAAATCCATTTTACTCAGCTTTGTGTAACCTTTCTGTGTGTCACAGTTCAGCACATTCGCTCCCATCCGTATATACTGTCCAGGTGACACTTTCTGTACGTCACACAATACAACCAAGTCATTTGCTACCAATATCATCTACCGCTTGATCCAGAAAATTCTCTGTGTGACATTTATCTGGGTCACAGACTAAATAGCCACCGTTAACAGGGTGTCAGTCAGTTCTACCATATTTCCTGCACGTCACGTTCCCAAAAAAACAAAATATAAAAAAAAAAAATATTATTTCAGTTGTTTTAGCTCAGTGATACAAATCCATTTTACTCAGCTTTGTGTAACCTTTCTGTGTGTCACAGTTCAGCACATTCGCTCCCATCCGTATATACTGTCCAGGTGACACTTTCTGTATGTCACACAATACAACCAAGTCATTTGCTACCAATATCATCTACCGCTTGATCCAGAAAACTCTCTGTGCGACATTTCTCTGGGTCGCAGACTAAATAGCCACCGTTAACAGGGTGTCAGTCAGTTCTACCATATTTCCTGCACGTCACGTTCCCAAAAAAACAAAATATAAAAAAAAAAATTATTATTTCAGTTGTTTTAGCTCAGTGATACAAATCCATTTTACTCAGCTGCGTGTAACCTTTCTGTGTGTCACAGTTCAACACATTCGCTCCCATCCGTATATCCTGTCCAGGTGACACTTTCTGTACGTCACACAATACAACCAAGTCATTTGCTACCAATATCATCTACCGCTTGATCCAGAAAATTCTCTGTGTGACATTTGTCTGGGTCACAGACTAAATAGCCACCGTTAACAGGGTGTCAGTTCTACCATATTTCCTGCACGTCACGTTCCCAAAAAAACAAAATATAAAAAAAAAAATATATTATTTCAGTTGTTTTAGCTCAGTGATACAAATCCATTTTACTCAGCTGCGTGTAACCTTTCTGTGTGTCACAGTTCAACACATTCGCTCCCATCCGTATATACTGTCCAGGTGACACTTTCTGTACGTCACACAATACAACCAAGTCATTTGCTACCACTATCATCTACCGCTTGATCCAGAAAACTCTCTGTGCGACATTTCTCTGGGTCGCAGACTAAATAGCCACCGTTAACAGGGTGTCAGTCAGTCCTACCATAGTTCCTGCACGTTACGTTCCCAAAAAAACAAAATTGTAAAAAAAATATAAAAAAACAAATATAAAAAAAAAAAAATTTTTTTCAGTTGTTTTAGCTCAGTGATACAAATCCATTTTACTCAGCTGCGTGTAACCTTTCTGTGTGACGCAGTTCAGCATACTCACTCCAAACGGTATATACTGTCCAGGTGATACTGTCTGTACGTCACACAATACAACCAAGTCTTTGCTACCAATATCATCTACCGCTTGATCCAGAAAACTCTCTGTGCGACATTTGTCTGGGTCGCAGACTAAATAGCCACCGTTAACAGGGTGTCAGTCAGTTCTACCATATTTCCTGCACGTCACGTTCCCAAAAAAACAAAATATAAAAAAAAAAATATTTTTTCAGTTGTTTTAGCTCAGTGATACAAATCCATTTTACTCAGCTTTGTGTAACCTTTCTGTGTGTCACAGTTCAGCACATTCGCTCCCATCCGTATATACTGTCCAGGTGACACTTTCAGTACGTCACACAATACAACCAAGTCATTTGCTACCAATATCATCTACAGCTTGATCCAGAAAACTCTCTGTGCGACATTTGTCTGGGTCGCAGACTAAATAGCCACCGTTAACAGGGTGTCAGTCAGTCCTACCATAGTTCCTGCACGTTACGTTCCCAAAAAAACAAAATTGTAAAAAAAATATAAAAAAAAAATATAAAAAAAAAAAAATTTTTTCAGTTGTTTTAGCTCAGTGATACAAATCCATTTTACTCAGCTGCGTGTAACCTTTCTGTGTGTCACAGTTCAGCACATTCGCTCCCATCCGTATATACTGTCCAGGTGACACTTTCTGTACGTCACACAATACAACCAAGTCATTTGCTACCAATATCATCTACAGCTTGATCCAGAAAACTCTCTGTGCGACATTTGTCTGGGTCACAGACTAAATAGCCACCGTTAACAGGGTGTCAGTCAGTCCTACCATAGTTCCTGCACGTTACGTTCCCAAAAAAACAAAATTGTAAAAAAAATATAAAAAACAAATATAAAAAAAAAAATTTTTTTCAGTTGTTTTAGCTCAGTGATACAAATCCATTTTACTCAGCTGCGTGTAACCTTTCTGTGTGACGCAGTTCAGCATACTCACTCCAAACGGTATATACTGTCCAGGTGACACTGTCTGTACGTCACACAATACAACCAAGTCATTTGCTACCAATATCATCTACCGCTTGATCCAGAAAACTCTCTGTGCGACATTTGTCTGGGTCGCAGGCTAAATAGCCACCGTTAACAGGGTGTCAGTCAGTTCTACCATATTTCCTGCACGTCACGTTCCCAAAAAAACAAAATATAAAAAAAATATATTTTTTCAGTTGTTTTAGCTCAGTGATACAAATCCATTTTACTCAGCTGCGTGTAACCTTTCTGTGTGTCACAGTTCAGCACATTCGCTCCCATCCGTATATACTGTCCAGGTGACACTTTCTGTACGTCACACAATACAACCAAGTCATTTGCTACCAATATCATCTACAGCTTGATCCAGAAAACTCTCTGTGCGACATTTGTCTGGGTCGCAGACTAAATAGCCCCGTTAACAGGGTGTCAGTCAGTCCTACCATAGTTCCTGCACGTTACGTTCCCAAAAAAACAAAATTGTAAAAAAATATAAAAAAAAATATAAAAAAAAAAATTTTTTTTTTCAGTTGTTTTAGCTCAGTGATACAAATCCATTTTACTCAGCTGCGTGTAACCTTTCTGTGTGTCCACAGTTCAGCACATTCGCTCCCATCCGTATATACTGTCCAGGTGACACTTTCTGTACGTCACACAATACAACCAAGTCATTTGCTACCAATATCATCTACAGCTTGATCCAGAAAACTCTCTGTGCGACATTTGTCTGGGTCACAGACTTAAATAGCCCACCGTTAACAGGGTGTCAGTCAGTCCTACCATAGTTCCTGCACGTTACGTTCCCAAAAAAACAAAATTGTAAAATAAATATAAAAAAACAAATATAAAAAAAAAAAAATTTTTTCAGTTGTTTTAGCTCAGTGATACAAATCCATTTTACTCAGCTGCGTGTAACCTTTCTGTGTGACGCAGTTCAGCATACTCACTCCAAACGGTATATACTGTCCAGGTGACACTGTCTGTACGTCACACAATACAACCAAGTCATTTGCTACCAATATCATCTACCGCTTGATCCAGAAAACTCTCTGTGCGACATTTGTCTGGGTCGCAGGCTAAATAGCCACCGTTAACAGGGTGTCAGTCAGTTCTACCATATTTCCTGCACGTCACGTTCCCAAAAAAACAAAATAATAAAAAAAAATATATTTTTTCAGTTGTTTTAGCTCAGTGATACAAATCCATTTTACTCAGCTGCGTGTAACCTTTCTGTGTGTCACAGTTCAGCACATTCGCTCCCATCCGTATATACTGTCCAGGTGACACTTTCTGTACGTCACACAATACAACCAAGTCATTTGCTACCAATATCATCTACAGCTTGATCCAGAAAACTCTCTGTGCGACATTTGTCTGGGTCGCAGACTAAATAGCCACCGTTAACAGGGTGTCAGTCAGTTCTACCATAGTTCCTGCACGTCACGTTCCCAAAAAACAAAAAAAAAAAATATAAAAAAACAAATATAAAAAAAAAAAATTATTTTTTCAGTTGTTTTAGCTCAGTGATACAAATCCATTTTACTCAGCTGCGTGTAACCTTTCTGTGTGTCACAGTTCAGCACA
>ONZH01029909.1:0-165576 GCA_900303285.1 Rhinella marina | reverse complement strand
GGATGTGGAAGAGGAGGTGGGGATGATGAAATAGCTGACCCAACCTGGGAAGGTGGCAAGCCGAGCGAGGACAGCAGTACAAAGGGGGAGGGATCCACAGCACTGCGACAGGCTGGAAGAGGCAGTGGGGTGGAAAAAGGAGAAGGCAGGCCCGCCAACCAGGCCCGCAACTGTTCCCCGGACTATCCTTTGCGGCCAGTTCCCTTGCCAAGGGTTAGGTGTTCCGCAGTCTGGTGGTAAACGGATTGTAATTTGTAACCTGTGCCGTACCAAGATGAAGCAGGGGCGTAAACACCAGCAACCTGACCACCACCAGCATGATCCGAACACATGTCAGTAAAGCACCCTAAAAGGTGGGCTGAACGCCTGGGTCCACGATCTGTGTCTGCAGGTCACACCACTGCCTCCTCTTCCCTCTCGTTACGTGCTGTCCAAGACGCAGGAAACATCAGCCAGCACGTCCACTTCAATGTGCCAGCGCAGCATTCAAATGTCCTTACCGCAGGCATTTGAACGCAAACGCAAATACCCTGCCACCCACCTACAGGCCATAGCTCTAAATGCTCAACTTTCCAAGTTGCTGGCCCTGGAAATGTTGCTGTTTAGGCTGGTGGACACCGAGGCCTTTCGTAGCCTGATGGCGGCTGTCCGTCCCTCGTTATGCAGTCCCCAGCCACCACTATTTTTACCGGTGTGCCGTCCCTGCCTTACACCAGCATGTGTCCAGAAACATAACCCGGGCCCTGACCAACGCAGTTACTGGCAAGGTCCACTTAGCAACTGACACATGGACAAACGCTTGTGGCCAGGGAAGCTACATTTCCCTGACGGCACACCGGGTGAACGTTGTGGAGGCTGGGAGCGAGTTGTCCCCTGGGATGGCCCAGGTGCTACCCACACCGAGGCCCTACTTCCATCCGGATTTCCGCTGCCACCTTTAGTAGCAGCTGCAACCCCTCCTTCTCTTCCTCCGCCTCCTCCTCCACTTCTTCCCATGCAGAATTGCCATCTTGCAGCACCACTCAGACTTCTGTCAGTAGCTGGAAGCAGTGTAGCACAGCAGTCGGTAAGCGGCAACAGGCTGTGCTGAAGCTTGTTTGCCTGGGTGACAAACCGCACACCGCCGCAGAGCTGTGGCATGGCATAAGGGACCAGGCTGAGCTGTGGCTCTCGCCAGTCAACCTATAGCCAAGCATGGTTGTATCCAATAACGGCCGCAACTTGGTAGCGGCTTTGGAGCTGGCCAACCTCCCACACATACCATGCCTGGCCCATGGTGGCCCATGTCTTCAACTTAGTGGTTCAGCGGTTTCTGAATACCTACCCCAATTTGTCTTAGCTACTGGTGAAGGCGCGTCGCCTGTGTGCCCATTTCCACAAGTCACAACAGCTTCAGCCAGCCTGGCAACCCCAGCAGCAGCGCTTGCAGTTGCCGGCTCACCGACTGCTGTGCGACCTAAGCACGCAATGGAATTCCACCTTACACATGTTGAGCAGGCTTTGTGAGCAGCAGAGAGCAGTAGTAGAATACCAGCTGCAACACGGTCGGCTCCTTTCTAGTCAGCTTCCGCTTTTCACACACGACGAGTGGGCATTAATGTCTGACCTCTGTGAGGTGTTACGCAACTTTGATGAATCTACACAGATGGTGAGCGGTGATAATGCCATTATCAGCGTAACCATCCCACTTATTTGTCTACAAAAAAGCTCGCTGCTCACAATAAAGGCCGATGCTCTGCGTGTGAAAGAGATGGAAATGGGGGAAGACCCTACACAGGGTGATAGCCAGACCACCCTCGATTCGTCTTCTCAGCACCAATTGAAGGAGGAGGAGGAGGCAGTTGCCACCGATACACAGGGTAGGCATACCACGTTTACACCATCTCTTCGGCGTGGATGGTCTGAAGAGGAGGAAGAGGACGAGGAGGATATTGAGAGTCATGCTCCTGGTGGGGAGAGCGAAGCCTTGTTTGTTGGGACTCTGGCACACATGGCTGACTTCATGCTAGGCTGTCTTTCCCGTGACCCTCGCGTTATACGCATATTAGGCAACACAGATTACAGGTTTTTCACCCTTCTCGACCCCCGCTACAAAGAGAACTTCCCATCTCTCATTCCTGTGGTGGAGAGTATGTAAAATGATGCAATACCAGAAGGCCATTGTCGAACAATTGCTCCACAAATTTCCATCTGACAACTGTGGCGGCAGAGTATGGAGTTCCTTGGCCACCTGAGGAGGGGAGATGAGGGAAACACACAGCAGTTCCAACAAAGGCAAGGCGACAATCTCCAAGGCCTGGGACAGTTTTATGACACCGCGCCAGCAGCCTCACCCTGATGAGCGGCCTAGTGTCAAAAGGAGGGAAAGGTTTTGGAAGATGGTAAAGGAGTACCTAGCTGACCGTGTCAACATCCCTCTGTGCCGTATAATTATTGGGTGTCTAAGCTGGACACGTGGCATGAACTGGCGCTCTATGACTTGGAGGTGCTGGCCTGCCCTGCCGCCAGCGTTTTGTCTGAGCGGGTATTTAGTGCCGCTGGGGGCATAATTACTGATAAGCGCATCCGCCTGTCAACTGACAATGCTGACAGGTAGAAGCTTATCAAAATGAAAAAAGGCCTGAATTGCCCCTGACTTCTGTACTTCACCAGAGGAAAGTGGCTTAACATGAAGGAAGCTTAAATCTGGCTTTTAGGGTGTATTGAATACACTGTATTATCATGTACCGCTTTCTCTTCTCGTCCTCTTCCTCCATCATATGAAACTGCTTATTAGGCTGCCCTCGAAGTCCACCAGCTGGGCCTGCACCCGAATTTTTTAGCAGCTCAGCTCACCAGCTGGGCCTGCAACATAATTTTCTGGCCTGTCAGCTCACCAGCAGGCACTCAACCATAATGTTTTACACGCTCAGCTCACCAGCTGGGCCTGCACCCGAATTTTTTTGCAGCTCAGCTCTCCAGATGGGCCTGCAACATAATTTTTTACATGTCACTTCTAATGTTTCAGACGTTTAGCTAAGCGGCATGTCTGCCTTAAAAAATTTTTTCGGTCTGCTTCGTTCAGCAGAATCTCACATCAAGAATATAATTCTTTTTATGGTCAGCTCTGCATCTGTGGGTCACCCGTAAATTTTTTGGACGGTCAGCTCGGCAGCAGCATGGAGTCCTACTCGATTATTCAGAGCTCAAGTATTCAGTCGACCCAGCTGGTTTGAACACTCGAATTTTTTAAGTAAACGATTCCGGCCCCCGGGACACTCAGCGAAGAGCATCGGGGCGGCGGCAAGAGACAGGGGCTCCGACAGGTGGCAGCTCAACTCCCTGCAGACCGCCAGCTCGATCTCCAGATCAAACTCCGAGCTTTCTTGGATTACTGCATCAATACCTCCATTTTGTCACAGTCCAGGCAAAGCTGGAGGCTTCAGTGCATCATGTCACTGCCTGAGAGTCAGTTTGGGTATTCCCATTTTTAACACGGTTGAAATTTTAATATTTTTAAGTATTCAGTCGACCCGGCTGGTTTGAACACTCAAATTTTTTAAGTAAACGATTCCGGCCCCCGGGACACTCAGCGAAGAGCATCAGGGAGGCGACGAGAGGCAGGGGCTCCGACAGGTGTTAGCTCACCTCCCTGCAGACAGCCAACTTGATCCTAAGATCAAACTTCGAGCTTTTTAAGTGCAGCAACTTAGATAAACGCAATTGGACCTGGAATTACCGCGGAGAGCGAGAGTGGAACGGCTGACGCGGCACACGCCGCTGGGGGGGCACCGGCCTCCCGCGGCTGATATCGAAAAAAGAAACAGTCATCAGCGACTTTTAGCGGTGCGGTGGCAGCAGCATGTGTCCCTTAAATTCCTGCGCAGCAGCAGAATGTCACCCCTATTGTTTTTGAGTGTCAGCAGTAGGCCATCAGTGATAATTTTTCAAGGGTGTGTATGATGCCCTCGTTTATGTGTAATAAAGGGTGTATTGGAATGCCTGATCCTTTCCCTTAGTGCGTAGGCTTTATGAGTGTCGGAGTCCCACAATTATACCACAATGTGAATGTGGCCCTCCTTTATATGATATACCGGTTGTATGGGAGTGCCTCATCCGTGTAATTTATGGCAGCACAAACATAGTAAATCTATGTTTCCCAACAATATTTCCTGTAAAATCGATGTTATCTTGGGTTTTTGGGGGGTATTTTTGTCATTCTGTAAAAGTGGCGTAATAGTCGGACATCATCTTTAATAGCAGCGACTTCGGTGTCCAAGATGCATCCAGACATCCTTCCCATGCTGTTCCCTAACCATTTCTGTGGTGTTTCTACCATTTTCTGACGTTTCCTTATGGACCAGAGCAGGGGGTGCCTGGTCAGATGCCATATGGAACATCATCCTTTTTTTTTGCCGATCCGCAATTTGCAGACTGCAAAACACAATGTTTGTGTGAATGTAGCCTAATACAGCGCCCCATACCTCTTACATCCAGTGACGTCTCCTCTGATGTAGACATTCTCTTTCCTCATCTTCTCCTTTCAGACCAGATGCCATTTTTCAGCCATTTGTCATCTCAGCAGTAGTGTATTACTTTTCCATCATCCTCCCGTCTTCTGGACAAATCATCCTACCACCCCCAGTACTGTGCCACTAGTACCACACAGATAGTGCCCTTCAATAATTATTGGCACACAGTGTCCTAAAATAACTGCGCCCAGCAAATAGTGTCCCTGACAGTAATAGTGTAAACATAACGTCCCCCAGAAATAACTGTGCTATGCTGATACTGTGGCAGGGTGCCACCCACAGTAATAGTGCTCCTCAAAGTCCCAACTAATAATTCTCTGCCAAAGTGCACTTGTTAGTAATAGTGCCCCCAACAATAATAATGAAGCCACTGTGCCCCAAAAGTAATAATGCTTCCAATGTGCCAGTAAGAGTTGCCCCCAATAATGTTCCAGTAAGAAGTGCCCCCAATACTGTGCCAGTAAAAAGTGCCCCCATAGTGCCTCCCAATAATGTGCCAGTACAAAGTGCCCCAATAATGTGCCAGAAGTGCCCCCAAAATTTCCCCCAATAATGTGCCAGTAAGAAGTGCTCCCTCCATTGATTCCCCCCCAAAATCATGTGCCAGTAAAAAGTGTCCCACCCCCATAGATGCCCCCCAAATCATGTGCCAGTAAGAAATGCCCCCAGTGCCCCATGTGCCAGTAAGAAATGCCCCCAGTGCCCCCATGTGCCAGTAAGAAATGCCCCCAGTGCCCCCATGTGTCAGTAACAAATGGACCCATGTGCCTGTAACAAATGCCCCCAGTGCCCCCAATAGAGCTGCGGTCCATGATTGCACCAATAAAAAAAAATAAACACTTAGACTTACCTCCATTGAGCTGGCAGTGATGCGATGCAGGCCTCTTCCGGCCTTTGTCCCGCGCTGTACGGCTCAGTGCCTGTAGCCTATCAGAGGAACGGGCAGAGGAGATGCCTCTCCTTCCCCTCCCCCGCAGCACAGGCATCTGTTTCACCGTCCTGAGGACGGCAATACAGATGGCTATGGAGATGAGCGATTCCACAATGGAAGCGCTCATCTCCCTCTGCCCCACCGCTGCTATTGCCCCCCAAATGTGACCAGGGCCGCGCTGCACCTTGCCTAATTGGCAGTGTGGCCCTGCAAGTGGCAAGGGGCGGTCCCCCTGGCTTAGGGGCCCGGTCGCAACTGCTACTGCTGCGACCCCTATAGCTACGCCACTGAACACAGGCAATTGGCCTATAAAGGAAAGGTTAACTATAACCTATACAGAGCTATATAAATATAGAACAGGGGTACTCAAGTACTTTTGCTGAAGGTCCACATACCTGAGTCTGCTGTAGGATGAAGGTCTGAGCTGCAAAACAAAAAAATATATAAGGAGGGACAACACCAGTGGCATGTAGCCTTAATAGTAGTATTAATAGTAGTAATGCCCTCTGTGCACTGTGCCCCTTTCAAAGGAATAATGCCCTCTGTGCCCCCTTGTGCCCCCTTCACATTATCAATGCGGATTGTGCCCCTTTCATATTTGCAATACCTATTTTCCCCCCTCCAGAATAAAAGTGTCCATTGTGTCCCCTTCAGAGTAGAAATTCCTTTTGTGCACCCTCCAGAATTAAAATGCCCATTGTGCCCCCTCCAGAGTAGTAATGCCCTCTGTGCCCCCTCCAGAGTAGTAATGTCCTCTGTGCCCCCTCCAGAGTAAAAATGCCCTCTGTCCCCCCTCCAGAGTAAAAATGCCCATTGTGCCCCCTCCATAGTAAAAATTCCATTGTGCCCCATCACATTAGTAATGCCCTCTGTTCCCCCTACATATTAAAAAAGAACTCTGTGCCCCCTCCATAGTTATAAAGTCCTCTGTGCCCCCTCCATAGTAATGAAGCCCTGTGTGCCCCCTCCATAGTAATGAAGCCCTCTGAGCCCCATCCATAGTAATAAAGACCTCTTCCCTCTGTGCCCCCTCCATAGTAATAAAGACCTCTGTGCCACCTCCATAGTAATGAAGCCCTCTGTGCCCCCTACATACTTATAATGTCCTCTGTGCCCCCTCAATAGTTGTGAAGCCCTGTGTGCCCCCTCCACAGTTATAATGTCCTCTGTGCCCCCTCCATAGTTATAAAGTCCTCTGTGCCCCCCTCCATACATATAATGTCCTCTGTGCCCCCCTCCATAGGTATAAAGTCTTCTGTGCCCCCTCCACAGTTATAAAGTTCTCTGTGCCCCCTCCACAGTTATAATGTCCTCTGTGCCCCCTCCATACATATAATGTCCTCTGTGCCCCCCTCCATACATATAATGTCCTCTGTGCCCCTCCATACATATAATGTCCTCTGTGCCCCTCCATACATATAATGTCCTCTTTGCCCCCCTCCATACATATAATTTCCACTGTGCCCCTCCATACATATAATATCCTCTGTGCCCCCTCCATACATATAATGTCCTCTGTGCCCCTCCATACATAGAATGTCCTCTGTGCCCCTCCATACATATAATGTTCTCTGTGCCCCCTCCATACATATAATGTCCTCTGTGCCCCTCCATACATATAATGTTCTCTGTGCCCCTCCATAGTTATAATGTCCTCTGTGCCCCTCCATACATATAATGTCCTCTGTGCCCCCCTCCATACATATAATGTCCTCTGTGTCCCCTCTGTATTAAAAAAAAAAAAACAACAAAAAACACACACAGCACTACTCACCTCATCCCGTTCCTGAAGCTCACAGTCCTCCTGTCTTCATCTTCACTGCATCGCATTGTGGCACTACGTGGGCGGAGCTTATGCAGATTTCCAGTCTGCCGGCCCCGCCCACATTTGCCGGCAGCGCGATCTAGGCAGAGTGAATGGTGAAGCAGGAGAAGTCCGCTGGATGGAAGCGCTCATTGCTTCTGGTGCAAGCAGGGGTCCGGACAGCTGGCAGCCGCGGTCCGGATTCGGACCGCGGTCCGCCAGTTGTGTACCCCTGATATACAAGATAAGAAATCATATGCTTGTGTTGTCTTCTATTAACTGGAGTAATGGCATCCACTGATCAAAACATACTTGCAGAAAGGAAATTCAGCAGTTGAAGTACTTGCATAAACTAGTGATACATAGTAAATAACCAATAGAATGTGTAATTTATTGTAGATATTTCCTTACACATACACATAAAACTGAAAACAATGTGGTAAACTGATTTTATCTGTTATCAGACCTCTTAAGGTCTGATGAACGAGCGTTCATACAAAAGTCATCATTTGCCAGCAGCAAATTGTGCTGTGTAAACAGCATCTGCTGCCAGCAAACAACAAGTCAGTATATCCTCCCAAAACTGTGGAGGAAATCACTGCATGTAAATGCAGCAGTCTCCTCCACTGACAAGCAGGCGATTATCTGGAAGTAATGCTTTCTTCCTGACAATCAGCTGCTGTATTGCCCATGTAAAGGGACCTTTAGGCTACGTTTCCAGCGGTGGTCGTGCTTGCACACTATAGGAAAAAGCATTAGCCTATGTGCAGTCCCACAGTCATGGCCACCAGAGAGGCCAGCACTTTTTACTATAGTTTTCAAGCATGACCACCACTGATGGATTGCAGAGTGGTTGTAACCATGGAAACAAGCATTGTATAATGTGATGGAAAAATTAATCCAGCAAAGGAAGCAATATAGACAATCACAATACATTAGTAAGTGGCTTGTATTAACTTCCTCTGCGTAATAAATTATATTTGCTGAAGTGAGATGATCTCTCAGTAGTTTAGAGATAAGGGTTATTAGATGACTGGCACAAAGTGAAAGTATCAGTCACACACCTGGAAAAACAGTTAACACTTTGTTACAGAACGGCTCAATATTTTTAATAAAGACCAATTGAAAAAAATTATTTTTAGCCCAAAATGAGTAAAATGCAATCATAAACAAAAATTGGCTCCGAAGGTGTAAATAGGCTTTAAGCTGTATGCTGTAAGACTGCGTGTCAGGAAGAGATAAGAAACAGTCAACTCCCAGCTGGAGTCATATACAGTGCACTGAGAGTGATCAATAACTGTTACTTCAGTTACTGCGTAGTATTTCTTCTTTACTTTCCTGCACTCTACACACGGGCTTACAGTATACATCCCTAGTAACTTTTAAAATTGTCCAAGAGCACATTTATGGTTTATTGCATGAAAGATCCATTTTATCTTGCAGTGCATAGTTTTTAATTTACAAGTTAGCACAAAATTATATGAATATAGAACATTATTTAAGCCCATTGTGCATGAAATAATTCACACATTGGGTTTATCATGTAGTAGGAATCAGACAGATACTTAACCTCATCCCGACTATTTGTAGATTGCACGGATATAAATGCATACCTCCCAACCGTCCTGGATCCGGTGGAACAGTCCTGGATCTTAGTGGCTGTCCCCGGGTACAATGGGAAGTGTGTCCTGCGCTCTGGCAGCTGTCCCTGCTTCCATATGAAGCAGAGACAGCTGCCTGTAATAATGAAGCAGAGAGCCGTCTGTCGGTTCCCTGCTCCATCATTCCTCCTCCTCCACACTTCAGATCTGAGCAGGAGGCAGGGTAGGGTAAGGGCCGTCTAGGAGCTGTGTGTATCCTGCTGCTGCTGGGTAACAAGGTGAGTATGTGGAGTTTTTTTATTTTTTTTTATTGCCTGTGAAGGCGGCCCTTTTCTGGGGATATTACTCTAAAGGTGCGCAGCAGGGCATTTTACTGTGAGGGAGGCAAAACTGGGCATATTACGGTCAGGGGCACAGCTGGGCATATTACTGTCAGAGGACACAGCTGGGCATATTACTGTCAGGGTGCTCAACTTGGGTATATTACTGTGAGGGGGCACATAACTGGGCATAACTACTGTGAGGGGGCAAATAACTTGTCATAACTACTGTGAGGGGGCACATAACTGAGCATAACTACTGTGAGGGGACACATATCTGGGCATATAACTGTGAGGGGAAACATAAATGGGCATATTACTGTGAAAGGGCACATAACTGAGCATAACTACTGTGAGGGGGCACATATCTGTGCATATTACTGTGAGGGGGCACATATCTGGCCATAACTACTGTGAGGGGGCACATATCTGGGAATATAACTGTGAGGGGGCACATATCTGGGAATATAACTGTGAGGGGGCACATAACTGGGCATAACTACTGTGAAGGATGTACATATCTGGCCATAACTACGGTGAGGGGGCTCATATCTGGCCATATCTACTGTGAGGGGGAAATATCTGGCCATAACTACTGTGAGGAGGCACATATCTGTGCATATTACTGTAAGGGGGCACATAACTGGGCATAACTACTGTGAAGGATGTACATATCTGGCCATAATTACGCTGAGGGGGCTCATATCTGGCCATAACTACTGTGAGGGTGTACATATCTGGGTATAACTGCTGTGAGGGGGCATATATCTGCATATAAAGTAAATTTGTAAAGTAGAACTGCTTAGTTGCCCATAGCAACCAATCAGATTCAACCTTTCATTTTCTGATGGAGCTGTGAAAAAATGAAAGGTGGAATCTGATTGGTTGCTATAGGCAACTAAGCCAGTTCTATTTTACACCAGTTTGATAAATCTTCCCCATCCACCCCTTTCTGGCTGGACGTTCCCCTTTAATCTCACTGATAGCAGTTAGAGAGTGAAATAAGGTAAAGAATTCTATTCTCTGAGAATAATTACAGTCTTTAAGTGCAGCATAGTTTCATACATAATTCAGAAGCTCAGTGTCCTTTCTCAACTATTCCAAGATGTTCACGTTATTATATTTTCCATACTTTAGTTTAACTACCCTAAGCACCAAGTCCCAAAATCATTCTCAAATGTGATATATATCAAGGATGCAAATCTTGTAACTGACAAAGGAAAAAGAAATCAAAGCTAACAGACACACAGCTTAGGGCTATGTGGCGCTTCTTTCTGCCTTGTGTCTGGATAACAATCATTCATTGTTCCTTGTGGCTAAACCTACACATTGTTATACTTCCTTTTGGTGCTCCTGATGTCATTTTCATCAGAACTAATGTCAATCAAAATATCAGGGAAGGACATGCCATGTGTGCTGCCTGGGCACTCACAGCAGATAACGCAACCCACTGCACCTTGAAACAGCTTCCTACTGTCTATTAGGTTGCAGGGAACTGAGCTAATGAATTTCATGGTTCAAAATGACTAGTCAATTGTTAGTGGTGTTCTCTAATTAGCTATTTACGAGCAAGGGGCCCATACACTGTGCTTGCATTTGGGCCCTCTGGCCCCTGCAGTATCTAAAATACTAACCAGATATAAATAAGCAATAAGTAACATAGTAATATAGTTTATAAGGCTGAAAAAAAACATCTGTCCATCTAGTTCAGCCTGTTATACCGCAAGTAATGGCAGTAACGTAGGGTGCACACCTCACTGACCTGAATAATGCTTCAGAAGCTTCCATGTAAAATTACACAGGCCATAAACCTAAGCAATCACCATATTGAATTTAATCACGGGAGATAAACTGCTACCATAGGTGTTGGTCAGCTGCTTATTCTGCTTTCCCCATTGAAATATACATGCACATGCAGCAAGAGAAGTCTACATGATTATGATAGTGTCTGGAGAAAAACATCTGACGTCTTGCTGCTAATGAAATGCTATAGATATTTCATCTTATAGACATCACAGTTCATACTGTATAATGTGATACCTTGCTGTATGATTACTATCTGATACAGAGCTGCACATGTACTCATGGCTACATACAGTATTTCTTTCCTGTTTCTCATGAAACAAAGTGCAGAGATCCGTGTATATTTATAAAATGCTGAATGGCCTAGCTGTCATATCTGGGATTTTGTCCACAATACTCCTGACCGCACTGTGCATCTTTCCCTGTCTGCAACTCATCATAGAATTCATTTTTACCTTGCACTGATAGCAGTTTACTTTTATAAACTATAGATGTCACAAATAATTATTCTTTGGCATATTAATTACATACCATAGTGCCAGCTTATGTTCTTTAAAACTGTATAGTACATACTTGCCTTGTGCATACTCTTCTGTATTGCCTTAATGTCTTCTAAAATAAGGGGAGCCCTCCAAAGGAGGCACGTCTCGTGAATAACCTGGTGTCTGACAAGTCACCAAGATTTCTTTTATATTCATTTAAACATTTGGCATGCTAAATGGTACTGTTTATGGAGGAACTGTAGCTGGCACTGTTTACAGATATCTGGAACTCTTTATAATGGGAAGACTGGCACTGCTTATAACGTCATGGGCAGAGTCAGCCTAGCCATCTAGAGTTGTTAACAATCCCCAGGATAGGCCATCAATATTAGATCAGTGGGGAACAGCAACCCCATGAGCTCTGCAGCCTCTCCAGGGTTCACCCACATGCTGTCTACAAAGTAGTTACAGTGCAGGGTAATTACAGCTTCCTCTCATTCAAGTGGAAGTGCCAAAGCTGTAATCACCCTGCACCATGACTACAATGTAGACAACACACATTGAAGAAGCTGCAGCACTTGCAAGTGTCATGGCCCTTTCAAACAGCAGATTGGTGGGGTGCCTTGAATCGGACTCTGTCCTGAGGATAGACCATGAATATTCTGTTGCTATAATATCTCTCTCATTGAAACACCCTTTTCCAAATAGTTCTTGAGGAAGTCATTAATACAGAGGTTCACTTACTTTTTCTCCATGCACTACCAATGTTTCCTCAATGTGCTTGTTTAAAGACTTGTGTTATTAGTTAGATTAGGTTTTTCTATGATAGTGACTTACAGTATATACCAATCAGACCACCTTTTATTAGTAATAAATGGAAAATCCAGGTAATTCCAAGGGTTCCCAAACTTTTTCTTGAAACTGTATCAAATACTACTCAGCAGTTATTTATAGAGTAAAGAAACCATTACTAACATTCTAGTATTATATCTAATACAAATTATCTGTTGCTTACAGATTTGTATTTAGCATGAAGGTGCTATTTTTCTGGGATAATGACTTCATAGCTAGAGCTTCCAAGGCTGCTACTGCTATAACAATATATAAACCCATATTATCACCCATATTTCAGAATGCATGTCTTTCATGCTGTGAGATTTAACACATATGCTTGTGATCCATCTGGATTATACAACCTTCCACTAATTGAATGTGCTGTGCTGAAACAGGCAACCTAATGGACATTTACTATCATCTGCTGTGTGTTAACAGATTTAAGTTATATGTTAAAGGACAGAATTCTAGCAAACAAAGGTCATACTGTATATGGGTGGTTTAAAAAAATCAAGAAAAATGCATGACAGCAAATAAGGACTAAGGTTCAAATCTCTCCATGGATTGTTTATACCAAAGCCTATAGACGCCAGTATGTCAAAAGTGTGTCCGTAGCAGGTTTATAGGGATCATACAGTCCAAACTGCATAAGTGTAATCAACTACATTTTCAATAAAACTAAAAACAAAGAGCATACAGTATACTTAAAAAATGGCAGTCAATGACAGGCAATCAGTTGTATAGGCATATAGTTGCACCTAAACATACTGTAGACAAGACCAAAAGTGTGGAGATCATGAATTATAAACATGGTCAATACCAGCAAAAAATAAGTATTTTTAGGTTTGTTCGTTTTTTTAATTTGACCAGAGCTACAGTTTTTCTTAAGTAAAATCCCCAGTGGTTGGACCATGCTGAAATGCAAGCACTTAAAGGAAATAGACCGTCAATTTTAGATCAATGGAGGTCCAACACTCAGCACCCCCATGATCAGCTGTTTTGGGCGGCTGCTGCTTCCAGAAACTATATAATAGATGGAGCCAGAAGCACAAGGTTCCGTCCACTTTGTAGTGGTCATGCCAGTATATTGCCACTCACCTCCAATTCAACTCTATAGGATCTGAGCTGCAATACGCTAGTGCCAGAAACTACACAGAGGACAGAGACTTCCATCAATTGTATGGTTTCTAGCATTGGCAGCAGCCTGAAAGAGCTGATTGATGGGGTGCTGGGTGATAATGATGACCTATCCTTAGGCTTGAAAATCTGCCATAGAGCTCTTTCCTCGTTGTAAATTCCCAATAATAAGGAATGAATTAGAGGTTTACTATTAATAATTCATTTTAATTCCAAGTTTTGTAGGACTTTTAGAGCTACAAGGCCATCATTGTTTTCCTGTCATGAAAACAATTAAAATGATTGTCCTTTTACCTTTGAATATTAGGCAACTGTCCCTACCACAGAGCAACTTGTACAGAGACACTTTTCCATTTTAGGCTTCTTCTGAACATGAGGGGTTAATAAACATAAGGGAATAATTGGGTTACAGGACTGTAGGAAGGGCAGACCAAAATATTTATAAATGCCACAATAAAAGCCATTGCAAAAGCTGGGTTGCGTGACTCTTTGTTTAAAAGTCTAATTTAGGGAAAAAAAAGCCCTTGGGGCATCATTTGTAATGCAGAAGAAAGGAAGATAAATTCCATTGTGGTCACATGTTTATTATCATAAATAGCAATATTAAGTAATAGCAATGAAAAACATTCCAACACTGAAAACACACGGCCCAGCTAGCTGCCCTAATTCAAAGCACAAATGGGAGATCCCAGTGTTCAGTCTCAATGTGATCTGTAAACTGGATGGATGGTTGTAAACATTGGCAGATCCTCGCATTATTTCAGCAATCTTGTTGAACTTCCAAATAATTCAGTTACAATACTAATACTATAAAGCGTTGTTCGTACTTTGCAGTTTTAGGGGCAGTCGTTTTTCAGCCCAAACCAGTATTGGATAATTAAAACACCGTGAGTCATATTTTCTAATGTGTTTGCACATTGAAAATCTGTCTAAAAGCAGGGAAAATTTGCATAATTTAGTGCAACTAGGGCTTCTCCAATTTTTTTCTAACTTGCATTAAAAAGTGAAGGGACATAACGGGAAGGGGCATGGCCTAAGATGCACAATAACAAATCAGAACATTTCAATTAACCACATAACAATATAATCATTAACCCTTTTGCAGTTACCCTATTCTAGTAAATCTGTCCCTTATAGTAAATCTGTCCCCTATGTGGGTCATTTATTAAACAAAAAATATGCCTAAATTAGGCTTATTTCTGGCTCAGATTGTGGTACCCACGCCAGGTCTAAAAAAGTGGGCGTGGTGTGGGCAAGGAAAGGAAAGGGCCAGCAAGAAAATGGTCTAAATGTAAGACAGATAGGAAGCTGTCTTTCATTTATAAGTGGCGGTGGATCCGCCGAAGTTATGTAGAGGCCAGCGCCAGTGTAGGGCTTTATTAAGACCAGCATCTAAAATGTCAGCCTTAATAAATGCGCCCCTATGTTTTTCTTCTTTTTAGGATCTACTCCTGGTTTGTAATATAAAGTTATATACACATATTTTTTTTTATTTTCTGACATAATATGAGAGAATATGTACTCTAATCACAGGTTCAATAGACATATTAATGATACGAAAATGATAAAAAATGGAAACAAAATATTAAAAACATCTCAAAATATTCAGTATTGAGCATGAGAGCCACATGCATAAATACATGCACTCACATGCCTTGGCATGCTATCAGTGAGGTTATTAACTCCTCAGTGCATAATGTAGTATGTGTGCATCATAAGCGTGCAGGGAATGTATGGAGTGAGTTCACATTCTGTTTAATATAGCAGACAACTGCCAGCAGTGACCAGGATCCACGATAATGCCTATCCTTGTCATTTAACCCCTCTGATGGTGCTGTCAGTAGTGACAGCATCTGTGGGGTTAGACCGACGAAAGGACTCCTTCTGTCCTCCAATCGGAGCCGCATGGGGTGGGCTGTGATTAGTTGCTATGACAGCGTGGGGCCTTGAAAAGGTTCCCAGGCCTGTCAGACAGCCGCCTGAAAAGCCAGAGGCATGGCTTTGCAGGTACCCTGTCAGAATCCCATAGACTACAAGTGAACAGAGCTTAGCCCCGCCCAGGCCAGTGATACTAGTCGTGATGTCACTGGGCCTGCGGTAAACACAGAGAAGGCCGCGGTGCTCCTGCAGCGCCGCTGCCTTCTCAAACAGCTGATCGTGGGGGTCCCGGGTGGCGGACCGCCGCCGATCAGATGCTGATGATCTATCCAGAGGATAGATCATCAGTTTTACAGAACTGCAGAACCCCTTTAATGCTGTGCAAACACCTTCTGATGTTTTTTGTAGACACTGTTTTCCACCCTAGGCTTGGAATATAATGTTCAATTTCACTTGTAGTACAAAATGGATAACTACGCCCATTCTTCTAATCAGACAAACCGTTCGTGCAGAGGTTCACCTCTGAAGCACCTCATGCTATCATTCCAGTTCATCATTGTTCTCCTAACCACCAGGACACGCTGTGTTGAACAGTGGTGACATCTTGGCCTAGGCAGGTATCAATCTGCCACCAACTGGCAAGATGATAAATACGCATCATCCCACAGAAATTGATCTGAATTTTTAGGTTTCATGTGGCTAAGAATCTTATTTTTAATCTGGGTTTAATGCCCCTTCCACATGCCAGTTATTAGAGCGTGGTATTGAAAAATGTGATCATCTGAAGATCTTAGCAATTTCCTTGATTTGCATAAACGTACTATTTATCTTTCTTGTTGTTCCAATTTCAATGTTAAGGAGTGTATCTGATATTGTATAATATGCTCATTATTTTCAGGTGCATTTTAATCAGAAATACTAGTTAGTATGTGTCCTGCTCCAAAAATATTAAAAACTCAAACTAGGTCAAGAACACCATTCAATTGGAGCTTACTTTTTGAGGGACCATTTCAAATGCTGTCACCAAATGTATGGAAAAACATAAATATGTATATAGTTGCATACATCCATCTTCCATAGATTGGCAGTAAACATTTTTAGGAAATACAGTCATCTCCACTTTTTAAAATAAAGTTAGGACTCCAGAATTTTAAGACATACTGACAAACAGTGCACATACATTATCTAATGTACAATGGGCTTATTGGTATAAATGTAAAGAGAGGCACTTCAAGGGTGCAGCCACACATGCCATTCACTTCCTGGTCCCAACTCAACATGCAGAAAATAGTTGGAAATATCTGGTCATCCAATCACTGGCTGAGGCGGGTCACTGCTGTGGCCAACAATTGGCTGAGCAGGCATTTCCAGACATTTCCTGTATGCTGAGCCAAGCCTAGGAAGTAGAGATCAGGGGGGGCCTGAGTACCATTGGAACAGCAGGGTCAGGGGATTAGTGAGTAATATTTTTCGTAATTTTAAACCCATTCTGGACCTTCAAAAATATCACCCATAGATAACCACTTTATGTAGTTGAAAGCCTGAACTGGTCACACAGCCAAAGGATTCATTAGCAGAGAAAACTCTCATACACTACAATAAGCTGTGCATATGTGGGAGCAGATTTGCAGCCAATGAATGTAAACAATGGAGTTTATGAAAGTTACAGAAAAATCTGAGCAAAGTGAGCTCATAGTGGGGAAAAGAAGCTGCTATACGTCAGTGAACAGTGATCAATTTATCCTTATTATCCTGATAGGTGAGGATCCCAGAGTTGGTACCGCACCTGACATATTGCTACATACTTATCTGCCTGCTCTTCCGCAGTGAGTCCGGCCACACTACGCCTGAAAGTTGAGCTGATCGACCTATCAGGGAGCAGGAAAGTCAAACCAATCAGGCTCAACACCAACATCAAATGCTTCCTGAGAGCAGGCTATTTAAACAGGCAGCTGCTGGCCACAGTTTCCTGGGATTGGTATTCCTGCCTCACTAGCTAGTCTTGTGTTACATTGGATCACTAACCTTTTGCCTGTTGATCTGACCTTGCCACTGTTTCCTTATTTTGCCTCTAATGTGACCTCCTAGTTTTCGACTCTGATCTTGGTTGATATTGGAAACTGGTATTAGACTCTGCTAGTTTGTGTCCTTGCATTTGCCTGCTGACTTTGTCTCTTATGTTACCTCCTGTTTTCACTCGGCTGTGTTTTTGACTAGTTTTGTGTTCTGACCTGGTCCTGGCTTAGGCCCATGCACTTAGTCAAGTCCAGGGCTGTTGCCAAGTTGTGGGCCATCTTTTAAGGGATATTGTGCAAGTGGGTAGGGACAGTGGTGCAAGTGGAATTATCTCCTCCACTGAATTTTTGTTTTGCAGACTTTGTAAGGTACAAATTTACATAGTTAATACCATTAGATGTCTTGAGAATATAATTTTGGAACATGTAAATAAAGTGAGAATCAGAATGTCAAAAAAATGTAACATCTGGTTGTAAAACACGAAACAAGAACATAATAAAAATTCAGCAGACTATGTATAGTTTTCCCCCAGATCTCTGTCTGTGTGAAACTGACTTTTATGCTTATTTATATGCCTTTTTTGGTATGTTTTTACCTGGTATTAGCTAAAAGTCTATGGGAATTTTGACACACAAGACACATATGTTTTTTACAAAGTGCTATTTTAATCAATTGGGTGTATGGAATTTAACAGCTTCCCAAACTCTGCCGTACATGTACGGCAGAAGTTGGGTCTTTAAAGATGCTTCAGTAGAAACCCTGGGCTAATGTCTGCGATAATGTAGATCATAGACTTTAACCCCTCAGATACCATGGTCCGCTGTGACCATGGCATCTGAGGCGGCTTTTCCCCAGAGTGCTGCATTTCTGGGGCCCAAATGGTCCCCCTAAATAAAAATCATTTTCACAGCTGCATCCTAAAATGACAGAAATGTTAAAATATAATTGTATTTATCCCATATCCTATTAAAACAGAAGAAAAACTATACAATTGTAATTGCTGTCATCGTACTTATGCTGAGAATGACCGTAAGAGGTTAGTTTTACCACACAGAGAATGCTGTAAAAACTAATGAGGTCATTTATCAAACTCGTGTAAAGTAGAACTGGCTTAGTTGCCCATATCAACCAATCAGATTCCACCTTTCATTTCCCAAAGGAGCTGTCAAAAATGAAAGGAGAAATCTGATTGCTTGCTATGGGCAACTAAGCCAGTTCTCCTTTACACCAGTTTGATAAATGACCCCAAAAATCCATAAAACTATGGCGGAATTGCATTTTTTTCCAATTTTATCCCATTTGGATTTTTTTCCAGCTTCCCACTACCTGATATGCAATATTAAATGGTGGCATTAGCAAGTGCAACTTGTCCTGCAAAAATTCAAGCCATGATACAGCTATGTGGACAGAAAAATTAAAAGGTTATTACTCCGGGAAGGAAGGGAGTAAAAATTAAAATGAAAAAACACAGGGTCAGGAAAGGGTTAAAAAATACAGCATTTTGTTAGAATGGTATTTTTGTGCATTTTTCAATATCCTTCTATTTAGATAAAAAAAGGCTGAAGAAAAAACTCAATTCACATGTGAAGAGAAAAATGTCATAAAAACACTTGACGTGCAAAATAGTGGTTTGATTGTGTGTTTTTTTAGCAGTAAAAAGGTCTGACCAAAATTAAAAAATCTTGAAAAAAAGGTCTGACCAAAAAAAAAAGTCTTGAAAAAATGCTAGAAAATGTGTGCCAAAAAACACCACCCCAAAAAACTGTTGTAAAATATGCTTGACTTTCATGGCATTTTTTACAAGTCAACAAAAAAAATGCCAGGAAAAAATAACATTGTAACTGCACCCTTTTTGCGATTTTTAGCGGTTTTTGCTGTGTTTTTAAGCATCCAGATGCTACTTTAAATCTATATTATATTATAAAATTCACTACAATCAGGGCTTTTTTTGCTTTGCATTTTTAGTGTTTTTGCCAAGATTTATCAAGTTCTAGATATGACATTTTTCTCATAGACATCTGGAATTAGTGATGTGTGAGGAGGACTATGACATACTGGGAGTAACTGAGACATGGCTGGATGATAGCTAAGACTGGGTAGTTAACGGACACGGTTACAGTCTATTTAGAAAGGATCGCCAAAACCAGAGAGGGGGAGGGGTCTGCCTTTATGTAAAATCCTGTCTAAAGCCCACACTCCGGGAAGATATAAGTGAGGGACATGAAGATGTGGCGTCACTGTGGGTAGAAATAAATGAAGCCAAAAACAATAATAAAATACTAATAGGACTTTATTATAAACCACCTAATATAACAGAGTCCACAGAAAATCTACTTCTAAACGAAATAGATGAGGCGGCAAATCATTATTTCATTTATTTTCATTCATTTATTTATCATTTCAACTACTCAGATATAGACTGGGAAACTGAAACCGGTATATCTCATAAAGGAAACAAGTTCCTGGCAATAACCAAAGACAATTCCCTTTCCCAACTGGCTCAGGACCCGACTAGAGGGACAGCCTTAGTATTAACCAATAGACCTGACAGAACAACAGATGTGCAGGTTGGGGGACACCTGGGAAATAGTGACCATAAAATAATAAACTTCAAATTGTCATTCAAAGGAGTGTTTCTTCAGGGAGGAACAAAAATACCAAACTTCAAAAAAGCAAAATTCAGCTAACTAAGAGAGGCCATGGGCCTAACTAACTGGGACAAAGTCCTCAAAAATAAAAATACAGCCACAAAATGGGATATTTTTAAAAGAATCCTAATATCTAATTGTGAGAGGTACATACCTTATGGGAATAAAAGGGTAAGAAACAAGAAAAAACTAATGTGGATAAATAGAACTGTAAAGAAAGCAATAAATGACAAACAGAAAGCATTTAAATCACTAAAACAGGAGGGGAGCGGGGAAGCATTGAAAAACTATAAGGAAAAAAATTGAATATGTAAAAGACAAATAAAAGCAGCCAAACTAGAGACCGGGAAATTAATCGCCAAAGAAAGTAAAACTAACCCTAAAATGTTCTTCAATTATATACATGGTAAAAAGTATAAACCTGAAGGCGTCGGCCCCTTACAGAGTAATGAGGGGGGAGTTGCAGAGAGCAATGAGGAGAAAGCAAAGCTACTAAATATTTTTTTCTCCACTGTATTCACTGAGGAAAACAAACTGTCAGATGAAATGAAGAATATAAAAGTAAATTCCCCATTAACAGTGCCCTGTCTGACCCAGGAAGAAGTACAGCAGAGTCTAAGGCTTCATTCACACGACCGTATTTTGTTTCCGTGTCCGTTCCGTTTTTTTTGCGGACCGTATGCGGAACCATTCATTTCAATGGGTCCGCAAAAAAAACAGAAGGTACTCCGTGTGCATTCCGTTTCCTTATGTCCGTATTTCCGTTCCGCAAAAAAGATAGAACATGTCCTATTCTTGTCCGTTTTGCTGACAAGGATAGGCATTGTTACAATGGATCCGCAAAAAAAAACGGAAACACGGATGCCATACGGAACGTCATCCGTTTTTTTTGCGGATCCGCAATTTGCGGACCGCAAAATACATACGGTCGTGTGAATGAAGCCTTAAAAAGATTAAAATAGACAAATCGCCCGGACTGGATGGCATACACCCCCATATCCTAAGAGAATTAAGTAATGTCATAGCCAGACCCTTATTTCTGATATTTAAGGACTCTATACTGACAGGGAGTGTTCCACAGGATTGGCGCATAGCAAATGTGGTGCCAATGGGTAACTAAAGGTTTTCAAAGGATGCTATCTTGGAGTACCTCAATGAAAATAAGCAAATAACTCCATATCAGCATGGCTTCATGAGTGATCGGTCATGTCAAACTAATTTAATCAGTTTCTATGAGGAGGTAAGTTCTAGACTTGACTGCGGCGAATCAATGGATGACGTATATCTGGACTTGTCCAAAGCATTTAACATTGTACCACATAAAAGTTTAGTATATAAAATGAGAATGCTTGGCCTGGGAGAGCATGTCTGTATGTGGGTAAGTAACTGGCTCAGTGATAGAAAACAGAGGGTGGTTATTAACGGCACATACTCAGATTGGGTCACTGTCATTAGTGGGGTACCACAGGGGTCAGTATTGGGCCCTATTCTCTTCAATATATTTATCAATGATTTTGTAGAAGGCTTGCACAGTAAAATGTCAATTTTTGCAGATGACACTAAACTGTGTAAAGTAATTAACACAGAAGAGGACAGTGCACTGCTACAGATGGATCTGGATAGACTGGAGGCTTGGGCAGAGAAGCGGCAGATGAGGTTTAACACTGACAAATGTAAAGTTATGCATATGGGAATGAATAATGCAAGTCACCATTACATACTAAATGGTAAAACACTGGGTAACTCTGACATGGAAAAGGACCTATGAATAACTAAGCTGCAGAAACCAGTGTCAGACATCTGCTGCCAAGGCCAATAAGATAATGGGTTGCATCAAAAGGGGCATAGATAACCGTGATGAGAACATAGGCCGGCCACTTTACAAATCACTAGTCAGACCACAAATGGAGTACTGTGTACAGTTCTAGGCTCCTGTGAACAAGACAGACATAGCAGAGCTGGAGAGGGTTCAGAGGAGGGCATCTAAAGTCATAACTGGAATGGGTGCACTACAGTACCCAGAAAGACTATCAAAATTAGGGTTACTCACTTTAGAAAAAAGACGACTGAGGGGAGATCTAATAACCATGTATAAATATATCAGGGGCCAGTACAGAGATCTCTCCCATGATCTATTTATCCCCAGGACTGTGACTGTGACGAGGGGACATCCTCTGTGTCTGGAGAAAAGAAGGTTTGTACACAAACATAGAAGAGGATTCTTTACGGTAAGAGCAGTGAGACTATGGAACTCTCTGCCTGAGGAGGTGGTGATGGTAAGTTCACTAAAATAGTTCAAGAGGTGCCTGGATATATTTCTGGAGGATAACAATATTACAGGTTATAGTTACTAGAGATGGGTCGTTGATCCAGGGAGTTATTCTGATTGCCTGATTGGAGTCGGGAAGGAATTTTTTCCCCTAAAGTGCGGAAAATTAGCTTCTACCTCACAGGGGTTTTTTTGCCTTCCTCTGGATCAACTTGTAGGATAACAGGCCGAACTGGATGGACAGATGTCTTTTTTCGGGCCTTATAAACTATGTTAGGCTGCGTTCACATCACCGTTAGGGATTCCGTTATACCTTTCCGTTATAACATCGTTATAATGGAAAGAAACGGAATCCCTAGGACGGACATCAAAATGGACACCTTTAAGAGGCATTCCGTTTTGATCCGTCATAATAGAAGCCTAAGGGAAAGCATAACGGATCCGTCTGGATGCCGTTATGCTCGACGGAAACCAAAGTTCTGTCGACAGGACTTTGGTTTCAGTCGCGTTTAATGGAATTGAATGGAATATCAACAATGTAGTAGAGATGGACAATTTAAAGACTGAGATTTCTTAAAGATTTTATTTTATATTTTATTTTGGAGGAAATTATTGCAAACTGCTGATCTTATTGGGTCATAATTGCACGGCTTGCGTGCAGAAAAAGAAATTTAAGTAAATATGCAAAAGATTTTTTGTTGTATTTTTCCCAGACGTTTGGTCTTTATTGTTTCACTGTTCCATTTAAAAAATGTTGTTGCAAAGCATCCACGAGGCATGTGAGGGATGTGTATGTGATAGAAAGCAGTGCAATTCTTTCCCAGCACCACCGCATATTCAGGTGATTAGTTTGTTCTCGGTGCAGATTTTTGTCCGCAGCGCACCTTTTGTATAATGGATGCCAGGTATTTCTGTACTGACAGACAACAGATGTGTTTTCAATGTGCCAAATTTCTGTAGAATTGGAGAGCTGCTCATGGAAGATCACAGTGACACTTAATCATGTTTGATGACATCAGGTTTTCACAGCAGGTGAGCCCTGGGTGAATTATTTCACCCTATGGACACTTTCTGGATTCACTTACAAGGGCCAAATAGTGTAAACAATGTGTTATTAATGTTAGAGTAGTCACAGTGGTTAAGGGTGACGACTGCTTTACATAGTCTGTCACTTCTCATCTGCAAATTGCACAAATACATCGTTCTTTTCCCTGCCAAACAACTCAAGTAGTGATGCAATTTATTTCATTTCATGCAACCAGTACTTCAGATTGAATTAACTATTTGGTAACTATAACAGGACTACAAATAAAGCTCAGCTTCTGCTTTTTCATATGATTATAAAAACTTGCGTTTACTTCAGTCCTTCTTAATACTAGGGGTATCTTGTCAGCATATATGCTGAAAAATATCCTGACGACATATAGATTTTAATGGGAGGCTTTTGCCAAACAGGTGTCTGCTGGGCTTTGGCTGATGTATATCAGGATCCTACAGCCCTGACGGTATTGAATCATGGTCAAATTTTGCATCTTTTAATGCAATTGTATATAACTAAAATGTATGGTTGTAGTTTGCAGTGTATTTTCATTGGAGTCAACAGCAGACATAGTCAAATGTATAGACGTAGACTGCAAAGGCTAAATGTTGGTGGGAAAATTTCAATTGGTCTGCCTAAATATAAAAACTGAAAACTGTCAATGTAGCCTGAACCGGACGTTATATATTGACACAGAGGTACTAATATATATTCGTCTTTACTAAACAAGAAAAATACATGCAACATTAAAACTTTAAGGGTAATTCCTACCCATCGCAGCCATCTTGATTGAAGAAAATACAAAAAATCTTGCGCAGTGACATGATGATGACTGATAACGTAACCACACCCAGCCAGTACAGTAACATGGTGACGTCACACATCAGCGCGGTTTCTTTAATCAGTATGGCCACCACCGCCTCTCTGTGAGCAAATGGATGAGGTGAGTATGTTTTCAACAAATGCAATCAACAAAAACATGCAGATTTTGACCATCTATTGTCATCAGATGCTTACTGAAGGCATATGTCAGTCAAAAACTCAGTCTGACATGTTTGATCATTTTGCTTTCTCCTCAGGTTTACTCTCTGTTGTACATGATAAATTTACCTAATACATGACAAACAGCACCAATAAGCATGTGTCACAGATCTATTCCACCTAGTCACAGATCTACACAGAGATCTATCTTGAAAATCCAGGGTGAAATCATCATGCTGGCTGGTGTGGTGATGTTATATGTCACAGCGCATGAGATTTTGCACGGGATTTTCAAGCAAAATGGAGGTGAGTATGATATTTTTTTTTATTTTTACCGCCATTTCAGGGAAAATTGATTCGTTACCACAAAGCATTAGTAAATTCAGCTTTGTGGCAAATCAAATTTTCCCTGAAATTTGGATTGAAGTCCACTTCAGATACCTTGATTTGCTCAACATTAATACATATATATATATATATATATATATATATATATTTAAAATTTTCAAATGAACATTTAGTTCCATCATGTTCTTCAGAGCTGACTTAAGAGGATTACATGTACTTTTCTTCTTCAATTATAGTAATTGAATGTAAAGAAAAATGCAGAAAAATGCAAAAAAATACTTTCGCCACTAACCTCAAAATATCCATATACGACTTTGTACTTTAATTCATTGTATGAAACATCAGGGTGACATGTTATACAGTACAGTTAAGATTTAAACTAGCAACGTAATACAAAACATTTAAAGGGGAAATCCAGAAAAAATGTTTATAAATTTATGTGAGAAGGTGACAATGGTCAACCGCGACTGAAACTCCCATTATAATTACTCATTAGGTAGGCTTCCACGTGTCCTAATGAAAATTTTCTGTGCACAACTTTCCTTAGGTCACATAACCATGTTATTTGAATATAAAATGTGGTCTGGTTCTGGAACCATACTGTAGCTTCATGAGCCATTAACTGTTGCAGATTTTTTGGGGGCAAATCTGTGAACAAATAAATCAGACTTTTGCTGGTCGGTGGATGCACCCAGCTAGCAGGCAGCACCGTCAGCACTACGATATGAGCTGCCGGTGTCCCATTGCCAGGTAACAGGCTTTCCTGACTGGTGGGTGTGCTCCACTTGTTACCACCCCGCTGGCCTCTCAGTGCCACTGTGTATTGTTGGCAGGTGCGCTCCATCGCAGGCTGTGCTGCCGATGTCCTGTTGCTTAGTAACTGGCTCAGCTTCATGAACTGGAGCACTGGCCAATCAAGGGGATTAGGATCCGAAGTATGATGTCACAGTTCACGTGGGTGGATGTCCCACGTGACCTAGGGTGTACCCTATTAACCACAGTTGTCTGTGATTAAGTGTTATTGTCATACCCTGCTTATTGTGCTTTGACCTCTGGATTTCCTGGGCCTCAGTGTATTCTGTATACCTTCCCTCTGCCTGTTGATTTGTACCTGACATGACTTCCATGTTTGACTTCTTGGCAAGTACGTTTCTGCATTCTGGTTTTTTATTTGGCTTTAGATGTGATTCTCTTGGTATTGGCTTCTAACACTCTACTCTTTTCTGATTCTGATCCATCCCGTCAGTATCTGCTCTGCGTACCTGGCGTATCTGCTCTGCATACCTATGTTTGTTATTTTGTCACTGCTTTGTTTCTTGTAGGATGGATACAGGTGACATCCATGTGCTTTCCGTATTTTGCGGAACAGCTGGCCCCTAATAGAACGGTCCTATCCTTGTCTGTAATGCGGACAATATTAGGACTTGTTCTTTTTTTTTAGGAACAGACATATGGAAACGGAATGCACATGGAGTAACTTCCATTTTTTTGCGGACCCATTGAAATGAATGGTTACACATATGGTCCATAAAAAAATGAACGGATACGGAAAGAAAATACGTTCATGTGCATGAGCCCTTAGGAAAAGAATGCCGTCCAGTTGCGTGCCATCATTTAGAGTAGATCGTGCAAGCAGGTAGAGACAGTGGTGCAGGCGAAGTTCAGGGCTTCACTGATACCTAATGTGACAGAGACATAAAAGGTCAGTGTACACAGCATTGCTGTTTACCTGAGCCCTTAGCAATAGAGGACATGACCAGTGTGGACATCACTGACTCTTTACTTTCTTCTGGTCTCATTGCCTAGGGGAGAAGTTTGACTGTGGGATGCAATTATTTTTTTAATCCTGTGGCTTTGTAAGTGGCTTGTGGGAACCAGATGCAGACTCTTTGTCTCCCTGCTAAAGTTTTCTTTAATTAAAAAAAATAATAGCATTTTGCTTAACTTCCTAGTGACCAAATGCTGGATGCCGGGCTTTAATCCATAGCACCGTAGATTAAAGCCGCTGCTCCTATAATCTAGCAGGAGCAGGTTGGGTCCCCGGCTGTCATTGACCACAGATTGAGGTACTGTAGTTTCTTACTGCTTCTGCCATCTCCTGTGCTTGCAGCATAGCACTGTGCTTACGCGTTTGGCGACATAAGGACAGAAGAGAACTGGGATTTGCATTTATTTCTCATTTATTTATCGTTTTCTTATATATATTTTTTCATCATTTGATACTTTTTTATAAAGCCCATCTATTCCTCCAATCCCGTCACTTCACAATAAACCTTTATACTAAAAGGAGAGGAGAAAATACAAAGAAACAACAAAATTAAAAGAATTACAAAACTAACAGAGGATCACAGAGGACCACAGTAAGGGATACAACTAAAGGACTGTATCTTATAGCAGACGCCCACGTGGGACGCCACGTGGAGCACCGCCGATCCAGACTTTCCCAATATACGGCACTTGAGGAGAAAAAACGTGCGCAATCAGCACTCAGTGTCCTCGAGCTGTCAGCTACGCTATCGGCGGCTGTGCACTGACGGAGCGGGAGTATCCACATCGCTCCCCACTGGACCCACCAACGAACAGAAAAGGGGTAACGTACTAAAATCAAAAGATATATCTGGCATACACCCCTGTATTCTAAGAGAATTAAGTAATGTCATAGCCAGACCCTTCTTTCTGATATTTAAGGACTCTATACTGACAGGGAGTGTTCCAGAGGATTGGCGCATAACAAACGTGGTGCCAATATTCAAAAAGGGTCCAAAAACAGAGCCCGGAAACTATAGGCCGGTAAGTTTAACATCTGTCGTGTGTAAACTGTTTGAAGGTTTTCTAAGAGATGTTATCTTGGAGTACCTCAATGAAAATAAGCAAATAACTCCATATCAGCATGGCTTCATGAGGGATCGGTCATGTCAAACCAATTTAATCAGTTTCTATGAGGAGGTAAGTTCTAGACTTGACTGTGGCGAATCAATGGATGTCGTATATCTGGACTTCTCCAAAGCATTTGACACGGTACCACATAAAAGGTTAGTATATAAAATGAGAATGCTTGGACTGGGAGAAAATGTCTGTATGTGGCTAAGTAACTGGCTCAGTGATAGAAAACAGAGGGTGGTTATTAACAGCACATTCTCAGATTGGGTCACTGTCACTAGTGGGGTACCACAGGGGTCAGTATTGGGCCCTATTCTCTTCAATATATTTATTAATGATTTTGTAGAAGGCTTGCACAGTAAAATATCAATTTTTGCAGATGACACTAAACTGTGTAAAGTAATTAACACAGAAGAGGACAGTACACTGCTACAGATGGATCTGGATAGATTGGAGGCTTGGGCAGAGAAGTGGCAGATGAGGTTTAACACTGTCAAATGTAAGGTTATGCACATGGGAAGGAATAATGCAAGTCACCAGTACATAGTAAATGGTAAAACACTGGGTAACTCTGACATGGAAAAGAACCTTAGTGAACAGCAAACTAAGCTGTAGAAACCAGTGTCAGGTAGCTGCTGCCAAGGCCAATAAGATAATGGGTTGCATCAAAAGAGGCATAGATGCCCATGATGAGAACATAGGTCGGCCACTTTACAAATCACTAGTCAGACCACACATGGAGTACTGTGTACAGTTCTGGGCTCCTGTGAACAAGGGAGACATAGCAGAGCTGGAGAGGGTTCAGAGGAGAGCAACTAAAGTCATAACTGAAATGGGTGGACTACAGTACCCAGAAAGATTATAAAAATTAGGGTTATTCACTTTAGAAAAAAGACGACTGAGGGGAGATCTAATAACTATGTATAAATATATCAGGGGACAGTACAGAGATCTCTCCCATGATCTATTTATCTCCAAGACTGTGACTGTGACGAGGGGACATCCTCTGCGTCTGGAGGAAAGAAGGTTTGTACACAAAGATAGAAGAGGATTCTGTACGGTAAGAGCAGTGAGACTATGGAACTCTCTGCCTGAGGAGGTGGTGATGGTAAGTTCAGTAAAATAGTTCAAGAGGGGCCTGGATGTATTTCTGGAGGGTAATAATATTACAAGTTATAGTTACTAGAGATGGGTTGTTGATCCAGGGAGTAATTCTGATTGCCTGATTGGAGTCGGGAAGGATTTTTTTTCCCCTAAAGTGAGGAATATTGGCTTCTACCTCACAGGGGATTTTTGCCTTCCTCTGGATCAACTTGCAGGATAAGAGGCCGAAGTGGATGGACAGATGTCTTTTTTCGGCCTTATAAACTATGTTACTATGTTACTATGTATATGATATCTATTTATAAAGTTGAAATCATAGCTGAAACAGCACAACAACTGAACTTTTAAGGAGCTCAGCCTTCTTTCCAAAAGGCCTTTTCCCATACGAACTGCAAAAGTACCATTGAATATATATGAACTTCGGTACCCCCCACATCCCATATATTTGAACATCTGTACCAATTGTGCTTATCAACTTTTGATTTTATATCTAATTTTATATTTGTTCCTATACTCGCTCCTATATCTAAAGGCGTATACATTTATATCTATTTTTACCTATACTATCATCAACTTTTTTGTAAAAACACCAGCGTTGGTTATAGAGACTTTGAAACTTTGAAACATTGACAACCTTTTTATTTATATATATATATTTTATTTTTATATTTATATTTTTTATATTTATTATTTATTTTTTTAACAACTGTCTAATATAATATATATATTTCTATATATTTTCTATATATTATTTTTTATTATATATTTCCTTAATAAAAAGATATTTTATATGCAATATCATAACATAAACTTTAGATTTACATCTAAATATCCATTCTTTCAACCAGATAAAGGGTGTGCCTATCCATAATTACATTTATGTTTGAACTCTATTTAGGCTTTGGGTAAGCCTGGACAGAGCATCCCAAATCCATTATTGTCTAGTGGTGAGCCACTCATACACTCTGTATTCTGTGAATTAAAAAAAAATAAAAATAAAAACATTTTTATTTATTTTTGTGTCAGTTTGCATATTTAAAAAAAATAAAAAGCTATAAGTTGAAAACAAAATAATTTTTTAAATATTTTTTTTTGCAATTTTCTCAAAATAAAGCTAAAAATCTTAAAAAACATACTAATAAAAAGCCCTATGTGCCACGTAAAAAATGCTGCTACACTTACTTTGACAGTCTAACAAAGTTAGGGCTGTTGCACACAAATGTATTTTTTGTCCGTGCTCCTTACGTTTTTTTTGTTTGTTTGTTTTTGCGGCACGTATGCTGAACTATTCACTTCAATGGGGCTGCAAAAAAAAAAAAAAAGGAAATTACTCTGTGTGCGTTCCGTGTTCGTACGTCTACAAGTCTGTTCCGCAAAAAAATAAAACATATCCTATAATTGTCCTCATTACGGACAAGAATAGGACTGTACTACTATGGGCCAGCCGTTCCGTTCGGCAAAGTGCGAAATGCACACGACTGGTATCCGTAATTTGTGGACCGCAAAACAACAAAGGCTGTGTGCATGAGCCCTTAGGCCCCTTTCACACGGGCGAGATTTTTGCGCGGGTGCAATGCGTGATGCGAACGCATTGCACCCGCACTGAATCCTGACCCATTCATTTCAATGGGGCTTTTCACATGAGCGATGTTTTTCACGCATCAGTTCGCCGTTGCGTGAAAATCGCAGCATGTTCTATATTCTGCGTTTTTCACGCAGCCCTGGCCCCATTGAAGTGAATGGGGCTGCGTGAATAACGCATTGCATCCGCACGCAAGTGCGGATGCAATGCGTGATTCACTGATGGTTGCTAAGAGATGTTGTTTGTAAACATTCAGTTTTTTATCACGCGCGTGAAAAACGCATCAAAACGCTTCGCACCCACGCGGAAAAAACTGAACGAACGTACGCAATCGCAGTCAAAACTGACTGCGATTGTGTGCGGATTGGTGCGGATGCGTGCGGATTTTCCGGAACGCATCCAGGACTGAATCTGTGACGCCCGTGTGAAAGAGGCCTTAGGACTATTAAACCACCGCATTGGCGAAATCATGAAAAAAGTTTCTTGTCATTAAGGTTTTTTCAGGCTTGGTCATTAAAGGGTTAATTGTCTCTTTAAATTACCAATTTATGACTTTTATTCAAGTTTGATTTTATCATTAAGATTTGATATTAATGTTGTAAGGACATACAGTTCCAGCTTACACATCTTATATCATCTGTTCCTTTGATAAATCTCATTATAGCCACTAAATTAACCATTTCATGACTTTTGTGGTATAAGAGGAAACAAAATCTCTTTTACTCAAACTGATTTTTTTGCGTACAGTTGTACCAGGAAAACCTCAGACCAGCATCTTAGATTTAAGGCACCGATCTAATATGCCCAAAAGTATTTCCATGTTTATTACAAAAGTGAAAGAACACACCCTTTGTAATACCACGGTACTGACTACACCCAATTCAAAAGCATGGAGTAGATGTTTAATAAAATGACATTTATGATCTATATTGGTATTGAACATTAACTACTGGAAGAACTTATTATAATCAGACAATATTCTTGACAAGTATAGGTAATACTTGATCATCATGACTGTCAGATTACTACCAGAGGTCCCAGGACCCCAGGCAAATGCCCAGTTTGACAACCCTTAAATCCAGTTTGCCAGCCCCTCCCACCAACTGAGCATCCGTGGAATGAAGTGTAAAAACAAGTCTGATCCATGGAGGTCCCATTTCACAACTTAAAAGGTTATTCCCAACTTAGATATTTATGACATGTACAAAGGATGTGCCATACACATAGATGTGCCATTGATAGATCTGTCTCACCTCTGGGATCTGAACCTATGTTAAACACAGGGTCCTCCGATCCTCCAGGTGAGGCATGAAAGGAGAGTGATTGAAAAGGTGGCTCACTTTACTTACTGCTATAGGAGTTATGGCAGAAGCCGAACACCCTAACCAGTTGGGTTTGGGGTATCCATATTCTTCACATAGGGGCCAGTGCTATGGAGGTGTTTGAATATGCATTGTGAATACCCCTTTAAATGATCTGCTGGTCATGTCTTGGTGCCAGATACCAAAAGACACCTCATGAGATCTTGTGAAGTCCATGCCTTGATGGGTCAGAGCTGTTTAGCAGTGCTAGCGGTACCTTCAACACATTAGGCAGATGGATGGTTTTAATTTTATGACTGATCAGTGCACATATGCAGTGCAATTTCTTTTAAACCAACATCTAATAATCCATTCAGTGCCTGTTTCCTGCCCAGAACTTCAATATAATATGAAATTTCACAATACAAAAGTAGAAGACTAAGCAGAAAATGAAAAATTCTTCTGATTGAAGCACATATAGCAGCATATTTGCAGATTCTGTTCTCATCAGCATTGTGGTTTTCATTCCAAACTGAAATCATAATTCAGGGACGGACCTACGTATGTGTCTTTTTGGGTACATGTAGCACTATTTTTCCCAACATAATACTAAGGACTGAAAGAAGCGTACATTTTATGTTGTTTTTTTTTATCTTGAAAGTTTTTTAGTATTACAAGTTTTATATACTTTACTGTGAACCTCCAATAATCCAGAATATTCAGTTATCCAGTACTAGTGAGCAAATGAATTTTATTTTTCAAGAAAGGATGAAAAACTCAGCAAGAGGTGTGTCAAGGAAAATAGTTCATTTTAAACCGATCGTTCCAGGGCTGTTTCCAAATTTAGACACTTCACATCCTGAGGAACCACAAAAATATGTCTTTGTAAACAGTTACAGTTAGAATGCCTTAATAATTTACATGTGTGAGGAGGGAACAAGAAAGCAGAGTTTGTGACGCTTAGAAAACAGATGGTAGTTTCCGTTCTGTCCTTTGATTCTTCATAAATCTGAGGTCAACTTCATTCATTCATTTCCCTCTCTTTTTTACTGGATTTTGAATACATTTTTATGTTTTCTGTTATTTTATGTATACAGTATTTTTCATGCTTCTTTAATGTTAAGAACTTGCTAAGTTATCTAGAAATTATTTTATTATATTGTTGGGTCTGTTTCATATACCCTGCAAATTTCTGTTTGACCACATAGGTAACTTAACCCCTTCCAACTGAAAGCAGTAGAGGTTCATCAGGAGCACTCCTGTGCTAAGAACTGCCTACTAACAGCTGCAGTTCTGCAGTTCTTATCAAAGACTCCTGCTTCAAAGCCAGAATCAGAGCTCCAATCCTGGCTGTTAACCTTTTTATTGCCACTGTCCATCCATACTGCAAATTGATCAAAGAGGTCTCCTTGTTACGAAACCCAGTGACCTGGCCAGAGACAGGAGGAGCCACCTGAAGTCAGCTCTGAGAACCTACATGGGACACCAGGGCTGTAATTCTGCTGTTACGGCACACAAGTGTTGCTAACATAAGCCTGTGTCATAGTGACACAGAGTATCATATACTAGCACACATAGATTCTGACTGACCCACGGGGAAACAGGTATATACCCTGGGCCCTTGAGCTAGGTGAGCACCTAGTCCACCACCCCCTGCACATGTGACACATGATACTGTAGACTGACTGCACTACATATAGGTAGGCAGTATATAACATCTAAACCAACCTATGTTCATATGAAAAAACTGGGTAAATTATTAAGCAAACTGCCCATATTATTATATATGCATCCAGTGGCTGAGATGAATTCTAGGTATAAAAGCAGGACAGCCAGCATCCTCTTTAGGGCTCATGTACACGAACGACATATGTTGGCCATGCCTGTATTGCAGCCCACAAACAGCGGGTCCGCAATATACAGGCCCCGGCTGTTTGTGCACCACATCACGATGTGGACCTATTCACTACGGAGTGCTTCTGTGGGGTTTCTCTCTGTGCTTCCGCACCGCAAAAAAAATAGAACAAGTTCTATTTTTTTGCAGCGCGGACAGATCACTGACCCATTCAAGTTGAATGGGTCTGGATCCCTCTGCGGAATCTGCACGGATGTTGCCCATGCATTGGGGACCGCAAATTGCGGTCCCCAATGCATGGAACAGCCGACCAACGGCTGTGTGCATGAGCCTTTAGCCAGAGACCTACTTTCTTAAAGTCAGTGCAGGGACCCTCATAATTATCGTATAGGCGTCTTGCTGTTGCCTGCCACTGTGTAAGCAAATATTATTTGCATATAGCTTTATAGTAGGACCCCAGAATTAATTTTAATGGTGGGCCCTAGGCACCCTAGTCCAACGCTATGCATGCACACAGGAGTATGCAGATGCATTTAACTTTTGAAGTAAAGTCATAAAATAGTAATGCCATAATGGGATTTTAGAAAGTGATAATGTAAAAAAAAACTCTACATCCCCCCCCCCAAAAAAAAACAACAAAAATAATTCAATTTTTTAGTACTGTAATACTGTGCACACATTAAAAAAAACAATTCATATTAAGTGTCTCTTTGACCATAATAACTTGAACAATTAATTTATCAGGTTATTTAGTGTGAAGCACGAATGACATAAAAATAAACAAAATAAACAAAAAACACCAGAAATTGCTTTATTCTCTTTTTCTGCAGCAAACAAAAAATAAATAATTATCACCACCATAATTATGACAAGCTTATATAGAAGGCAAAAACGGACAATCCACCACAGAGTCCCTGCAGTCTTTTTCCAAATAATGCCAATAATCCCAATCCCCATACAATTTACAGGCAGTACACATCTAAAAATTTAAAAATTAAAATGAAAAACATTTTCTAGACATGTAGGGAGAATGTATCATGATGGGACTTTTTGAAGTCAGCTTTGCCACTCTCCTGCCCTACTGAAGTGATTTGTTTTACTTTTTCTTGCAACCTGCAAAAAGTTGCAGTCAAACAAGTGTAACCCAACCACTTTCCCGCCCACTTTTTAAATGTGGCGAGGGTAATGTAAAACTGCAAAAAGTAACACATTTTTGCTAAACATGCCACTTGTGTCAAAATTTGCAACTTTTGTAAGCCAGATTTCTGGCGTACAAGCTAGATACATTATTCCCATATAATATAGTATCTATAGACTTCTATAGAGTAGACATATGACAATAGCGTCTATTTTTGGTATTTGGCAGGTTTCCCTTTGCATTGAAAAACATGGAATGCAAAACTTTTTTAAAAAATACATATGTAAGGAACGTGTTTTAAATGGTGGGCAGTCAGTGGCAGATGTTTTAAAGCACAAGGGTATATGTTTGGATATGTTTGCACAATATACATTTCAATTTGAAAAAAATACAACTAAAATGTTAACACCCCCTCTTCTAAAAGTAAAACAATCAAAGGGATACCAACCGTATACTGGACATTTTGTCAGAAGTTTGTTTAAATTAAGCAGATAATAGCCAACCACATTATAACACTGTTACTGGGTGTAATGTACTCCTCATTCTTCACAATACCTCTGATGGTGAGGATAGACTTTCCCGAGGGGTACACCAGGTCCTACCTATGGGGGAGGGAGGTTGGAACATGAACAATTGAGAACCTGGGTGTGAACCCATTGGACTGTCCTCCAGATGGTAGTGGACACACGAGGGTGCTAGGTGGCCAGAGGCTGATCAGACGGAGGCAAGGCAAGGTCGGGGTACAGAGTCCAAGGTCAGGGCAAGCAGCAATATGGCAAAGTCCATAAACGAGGTCTGAGGTTAGCAAAGGCTGCAAGATAGCAAAATCTGTAAGACAAGATACAAGGTCAGGCCAGGCTGCAGAAAGGCAAGGTCGGTTAAACAAGATGCAGAGTACGGTACACAGTAAGGGCAGATATCATAGAAACACTTTTGCTCACAGGAACTAGGCAAGGCTGGGAACCAAAGTTGCTCAGGCGCCTTCCTGTAGATGGAGGCACCTTTAAATACCTCCTGCAGACCAGTTATAGGCTGGGGAAAATAGGAGGCGTGCCCAAGCTGCCTCACATGAGGAGAAAAGACACGCCCGCACACACCCTAAATGCACACAAGGAACTCTGAGTGCGAGCTCTGCTCAGAGCCAGGAGGGAGATGCTGGGAGCAGAAGTGCAGACCACAGCTAAGTACCCTGTCAGCACAGTGTGCAGCAGTTGGGAGGAGTGAGGAAGCCCAGTGCCAGTACCTGCATTTGGGGACAGAGTTGCAGGTACAGGAAGCCGGGTTAACACTGGGGAAGGGCTCAAACTAATTTATTTGCCAAGAGGGGTTCCATTAACTTCAAATGGGTATTCCAGGTTTTTAATATTAATGGCCTATTCTCAGGATAGGCCATCAACATCTGATTGGCAGGGGTCTAACTCCCCACACCCCCGCCAATCAGCTGTTCTGCAGTAGCTCTGGTGCTAGTAGTAAAGAGCTCTGTACATTGTGTAGTTGACAGAGCTAGAAACTACAGAGCTTCTCTCATTGAAGTGAATGCAGTTACCAGCTCTGTCCACCACACAATGCTACTAAAAAATACAACTGATAAAAAAAATTTCAGTCAGGGACAGTGTTGCAGTGGAGACCTTGCATTGATAAAATACACCAGACATCTACTTCCTATCTAACTTGAATCCATAGAAGGTCTTAATGGCAACACGGTAGCATCAGAAGGGGACATATTGGCATTAGAACCTAGAAGTATTGCAGCTAGAGATGAGCGAATCATCCAAAATTCGCTTAGCCGAATGTTCGTCGAACTTTTTAAAAGATTCGTACCTCATACGAATCTATTCGGCGAAGCTGCGTACAAATCATACATTATTATGTTGTGTTTTGCGAACATTCACGCACGAATAATGAACGTACAGTTGTTAAAGGTACGCAACTTATGTGAACATGTACGCATGAGCGTACAAATTGCGTACGAAAATGACGGGCTTTGCTGGAGAGGAATGGTGGAGCAGGAGGAAAGCTCTGAGTCTGACCCCTGGCTACATGATACTGTATCAGCAGATGACAGCAGATCATCCGGCTGTGATTGAGATGAGTGTGCCCACTCTACTACCTCATCCACTTTCTCCTGCACTACAGTTTTGTGCCTTGGTGGGTTAGCCTGGTGGAACACTGGCCAAGTATTGCGAATTCTACAAGTAAAAGCTCCGGCTACAGGTCCTTTGGCACTGCTGCCCTGTGCCACTTTCTCCTTTTTTTTGGAGCTCGAAGTCTGGCTGAAACCCTTTTACTTTTCCATGACAGACATTTTTCACTTGACTGTGGCCCTGCAGCTGGTTTTTGTCTCTCTTCCTGTCTTTCTCCCTATCTCTCTCCCTGCCTGATTAATTACTAGCCCTGCACTGGCCCTGCACTTGACCTGCAGTATCCCAGATATGTGTAATATGGATTCCTAGAACAATTACACCCCAATTTTAACAAAACAGTTCTCTGTCTCTCAGAACTTCACAGACAGGGTTTCTGCTCGTCTGAGCAGTCGCAGCACAACTGATGCGTCACTGGCTTACCGAGCCTGAGCCAATCCGAGCAAACCCTTCCCACTAGGTCAGGTGAACGCTTTCTTCCCGGGCTTTTTGCCGCACGAATATCGAACAGTAAAAGTTCGCTAATTAAATGAATTCATACGCATCAGCATATAAAGTAACTTATACGTAACATTAGCATACAATTTATTGGACAAGTATGTAGCGAATGCGTAGAAAGCTTTAAGAACATTTTCGAATCTAGCAAAGTGAATCTCAAAAAATCTGGATTCGCTTCGCAGCGGAAAATTTCTAAGATTCGTATCGAATCTACGAAGCGGCAAATAGATTTGCTCATCTCTAATTGCAGCCTCAGGATTTAGGCTTGTACTTTAAAGCAATCATATCTTTAAATAGGGTAACATATTAAAAAAAAAATCAGTTCCACGTATTGGTGTTCACTGAAGAAACTCCCATAGAAGTTAATTGGAGAGAGCCACACATGCACAGCCACCTCCCCATTCAGTAAAGGCTGCAAGTTGATGCCCTTTTCTTGAGAGAGGTTCAAGTAAGCCCTAGAGGTGGACTTGCACATGTTCAATGTTTATGGTATATCCTGTGAATGGAGTACATGTTCTTGAGCACCATTTTTTGATGTTTTCCTCTATCCTTTTTTATATTATTGTAGAAGTGGTATTCTATTGGGTCCAATAAAAGCAAGCATAGTAATATGGAAATTTTGGAGTCACTTGAAGCTACAGAAATATGGATCTCTTACCTCTCTGCAGTTTTGTGTAAACATTACATCATTTTTTACAAGTTATATTACAAAAACAGTACAAGCACGCTGCAGGCTAAAATCCCTCACTTGCTCTGTGCTCCACTGTATTCTGTAGGGGATTGAGGCAAGGGGCAGTAATATCCCGTGTAGATGTTTTTGTGAACACAGCATACACCTAGAATATTGTCTGCTTAGTAGAGAAATATTGATTTTGATGGTAACAAAGGGAAATGGTTACAAGGTTCATTTACAAGCCTAGAATGAACTCCTAGACATAAAGCTGTATTTGTTCACTTCACTGCTGTAAGATTACATTGTTTTCAGAATGGCTCTACTGCTAAAGTTAGAGGAGCCACTTTGCAGCGGGCCATCCCCCAGGGCCCTATTCTCTACTAAGGAATATATCGCCTCCCAGGTGTAGAAATGCCGAGTGGTATATTGTGTGCCCTAAAGTGTCTCTGGTGTGTCACTGCTCCTACCTGGAAATGGCTGGACCCCAGGCTTTGGCTCCTGCTGCAGTGAATAGGGGGAATAATTGAGGGATGTAGTAATAAACGAGTCCAGACCTTGTGGTGAAATCCAACACAGCTTTACTTAAGTAGGCTTGCATCCAAATAACAATCTTCTGGCTTTGTCTTTGCTTACAGCAGGTTTTAGCATATAAACTTGGCAGACAAACACTTCGGCTATATCTCTGTAGCTCACTGCTGTACTGACAAACTTTCTGTAAACTTGGATTTCTTCCAATGGCTGCAAAGGTTGCACTTTCCTTCTTGGTCGGACTTAAGTTAGGCCAGGGAAACGCCTCATGGCTGCTGAGGCTCAATAATCCTGCTCCGCTGGCCACCAGAACTGAAGGTGCTCTGGCTGCCAGGGGCACGTCCAGCAGATGTGCCCTGCATGCACTTCCCCTAGCAGGGGATACTCTCAACTAGTTCTAACTGGATCCCACCCTTCCTGCAGGAAGTGGGACATAACATGTATTACAGTTACAAACATTATTAGGAATGTAGGATCTGGAATAAAATGCATAGATGACATTGTATTAGCCCATAGAAGACAGTAGCGGGGTGTAGGAGTGGTAGCACCACTCTGGGGTGTTACAACTTCATAAATGGGCTCATGTCAGAATATACACTTTCCTTCTCAAACAGTATATACTTCTAGTTTATATATATTGTATATAGTATATTGTATGTATTGTATATAGTATATTGTAAATATATACTTGTTTCTTAAAAAGGTTTGCTTACAACAAATATAACCACCGTTACAACTCCCAGGGGGGTTATTGCCCAGTTTTCTTGTAATCCTGATCCTGGTCAGCAAATATTCCTGTACATGCAGTTGGTCAGGATTATAACATGGCAAGTTTTGCTATTCTGGACTTCTAGAAATTTGGATAGCTAAAGGCTCATGGGTCCTGGTGCAAGACTTCAGCTTGGGCCCCCCTACCCTCAGTGCTTTGTGCCAAGGGACAGTGGTGAACCTAGCCTTTCAGCTGCCTGAGGCAAAAATTTAAATAGCGCGCCCCCCCATGCCAAATTCTTAACCTAACCCCTTCCCTCCAGAACTACTTACTGACATCTTAGTTTCCTACTTTTCCATCACCCTCCCACCTTCTGAACACCCCATCCTGCCACCTCCCAATACAGCAGAAACAGTCACCCTGAAAATACTGATACCACACAGATAGTGCCCCCTTCAATAATTATTGCCTCACAGTAGTCAAAAAAATAACTGCACCCAGCAAATAGTGTCCCTGATCCTAATAGTGCTAATAAATATAGTAGCTTACCTCCCCTGCTTTGCCGCTATGCTGCAGGTCTGGCGGTCTCTCCTGCAGTCACGCTCTCTGGTCTTCTCCAGGTTGTACAGTTAGGACGCGGGCCTGGAGAAGACCAGGGAGCAGTGAGTACAGTGCTTCACTCACCGCTCCCCACACCTCCAGCATACTAGCAAGCGCCTCCACAATGGAAGTGTTCACTAGTATTTGCTTTATAAGACGCACTGACATCCCCCTCCCCCCACACACTTCTATTGGTTTTTATTCACAAACAGATAATTGTTTCCAAAAGAAAAACCTATTCTCAATGGTAGAATTACTATTATAAGAAATAATCTGAAAATGCATTTTTGAATTTCACGCATTTGTTCACCTTTAAGCACCCATTTTGCAGGTAGGCTGGGTGCACATATATCCATTGTGTCCGACTATTTTTTTATTTTTTTTGCAGAGCCAGATGATTTATATGTATGTACATTTTAACCCCTTTCTGACATGATGGTTTTTGTTTTTTAACTCCCTGCTTTCCCTTTTTTTTTCTGTTCACATAGCCATATTGTCTAACAGCACCATTTAATATTGCATACGATGTAGTGGGAAGCTGTAAAAAAAAAATCTGAATGAGGTGAAATTAGAAACAAATGCAGTTCTGCCACAGTTTTTGTTTTGACGGTGCTCCCTATGCAGTAAAGCATACTTTGTTCTCTGGGTCAGTAACATTACAGTAATACCACATAGTTTTTCTTGTGTTTTAATACTGAAATAAAATTAAAAATTTGAAAAACAGTAATGTTTTCTGCATAGCTCTATTCTAGCCCCCTACACATTTTTTACAGTTACCACTACAGAGCTGTGTAAGGGTTCATTCCTTTTGGGATGATCTGTAGTGTGATCACTTTTTAATCACTTTTTATTAAAGTAGAACTCCCGCAAAAAAAATGTATTCTCTGACCTGTTAGAAAGGTGCATGATGTAATCTGTAGTGAATGTAATCTTCTTATCAGAGACTGTAATTCTGAGTTATCCCCTCTCTTCTTATTGTAGTTGGGTCATGTGACCAACTCCCTGACCTCCAACTGACCCAGTACAGGAAGCCGGTTACTGCTCTATTCATTCCTATGAGACTCAGAGTGAGGTTCCCATAGGAATGCATAGAATTAGACTTCCTGTCCACACATAAGATACTGTGTGAGTTGGTGAGTCTGATTGCTGTCACATGACACAGATGAGAAACATCAGGGAGATATAACTCACAAATACAGCCACTGGTAAGAAAATGACATTCACTAGAGATTACATCATGTACATTTCTAGCAGGACATGGAATAAAAAAATTTGCGTGAGTTCTTCTTTAAGTTTTTTGGGGAGGTGAAGCAACAACTGCAAATCATCCATTTTGATTTTTTTTTCCATTATGGCATTCATCGTGCAGGATAAATACATTTATATTTTAATAATACAGATATTTTGGGATGCGGTGATGTTGATTTTTATTTTATTTTTTTATTTTTATTATGGGGAAAGGGGGTGATTTAAATTTTATATAATTTTTAAATATTTTGAAAGACATTTTTATTCCCTTTTTTACGCTTATATTAAGTCCCCTTAGGGTGGATGCACACATTGATTACGCATGTTTTTTCTGTGAAGATTTCATGCTGAAAAACTGCACATTAATACAGTACCAACAAAATGAATGACATTAGACAAATCTCATGTCTACTTTGCTTTTTTGAGGAAATTGACCTGCTGTGCTGGTTTTAAAATCCACAGCATGTCAATTGTTCATGAGACTCTGCACCTTCTATAGAGGGATTTTCCCCATAGACTTCAATAGGGTTGTTTACATAAAGAGAAAAAACGCATGAAGATCCAAACTAAAAGCTGCACAAAAGATGCACCAAAACTGCAGTAAATAGTGCGGATTTATTTGCGTTTTTTTGTGCAATTTTGATGCAGATTTGTTGCAGATTTCCTCACATAAATCTGCACTGTGTGCAGGCACCCTTAGGGCACTTGAAGATGTGATTATTAGATGGCTTCTCCCATACACTGTAATGAATTGCCACTGCAGTTTATTACAGCTTTTCTATGCTCCTATTTAGAGGCAGGGCTCTATAGGAACTATCACTGTGGCAGCCTTTAATCCTTCAGAGGGAACGAGGCTACCAGAACGAATGAACGTCTCCCCCAATCTCTGCTTCAGGTAGCCCTTTGGGCCCCGGGAGCACAGTGTTCACATGGAAACGCCTCTCAGATGCCATGATCACAACTGACCATGTCATCTGAGGGGGTTAAATGTCTGTGATTGGTATTATCGTCAATCGCAGATATTAGCCATGGGTGTCTGCTGTTTAAAACAGCAGAAGCCTGGTGGCTATGTCACCTACTGCTCTATTGGACCATCTTTAAATACCCGACATGCACCGTACATGTACGGCACATGTCTGAAAGGGGTTAATGAACAGGTCCAGAAACTGAGCCAGATCACTGGACATATGTGAAGGGGCCCTTACAGCCTGTATTATAGCTTAGAGCTATTCATGTCTGCTGTGGCAGTTTTGATGCAGTTTTAGCCAAATCCAGAAATAGATCCGCTAGGAGGGGAAAGTGTAAGATTTTCCATTATATTTCCTATTTCTTTTAAATTCACTTCTGGTTTAGAAACAAAATAATTTTTTCCCCAAGAAAACTGTGTGAAACCATACTATACAGGTTGAGTACTGTGCAATGTCTGACTACACATGCCAGAATGCAAATCACCACAGCATTCTGTGGGTAGATAAACAGTGCAGCATATGAGAGTTATGGGTGCAGCTCTAGACAATGATACACTTAGTCATGCACATTCATTCTGTAGGTGAACTGTAAACTATTGTTGCAGTGTGGACATACACTTTAAGGATCTAAGAAATGAGTTGTGAACAGAAACAGTTAATGTGTGTACTTTTCTACAGACTTCTGGATGGTCTATTTATTTTCTAGTACAGTTGGGTCAATGCTTCTTTAAGACCTTTTGACAGTCTTGTTACATTATCTCCTTTAAAACCATGGTAGGCAGAGGATTGCGTGACTGTAAAGGCTTAGCTGCCAGACTGCAGAAGGGTAGTTATGAAAACGATCTCTTCATCAGGGTTGCATCACTCAGCTGATTGGTGAAGTAGAAAAACCATTAATGAGCCAACTCCCTATAGTATTTCTGCAGTACACAAGCTGGTAGATAGTACACACTCAGAAGCATTCTGATGGAAAGGACATTTTGTTAGTATGTTTGAAGATTCCCATTTTTGAAGCATATTTGTATTAATAACTCCTGGTGAACATTAGTATTTGTTATTATGAAACACATTTTATAAAATGAAAAATGGGATCTTCTGAAGAATGTCATCCACTTCTATGGAATGCAAGTTAATGTAAAATACTTTCATACGGTTCAGTAAGAATCTGAATTTTTGGGTCAGAATCTGAAAAGTACAGCAGGGACTTTGACTACAATGTAATTTTTGTATCAGTTTTTGTTGAATGGTGTATTTTGTCATCAGTTTAAAGAGAATCTGTCACCAGCGACCTCCCTTTCAAACTGTATACTGCATAGACACATAACTGTGGTTCACCTGATTGAAACACAGTTTTTCTTCTGAGGCTCTGTTCTCAAGTTATGATACTTTTTCTTAATATGCAAATTAGGCCTTTGGTGCAATAAGGGCATCACCAAGGTCTGCCTTTGGCAGGGATGGACAGTGGCAAAGCAGTGAAGGTGTGACATCACAGGTCACATGGTAAGAGGCATAATAGGTGTAGTGTGTACAGATATGTAGTATTTACAGAAGTGTACTGATATGTGAGGTATGAGTTATAAATTATACCTTGTATCTCTTTATACCTGTACCCACTGTGTCTATTATACCGCGGACCTCACATATCATTACAATGATGAATAAATTATATATCTGCACTCACTACATCTATCTATTACCTCACATATCAGTATATTATATAGTATATATATCAGTTGGATCAGTTAACTGATTTATTTTTAGCAAGACAAACTGATTCACAAAATTTCAGTGTCAAACCCAAGTCCATGTTTCAATACAAGATGTGTTCAGACACAACTTTATGCTGGATTTTCATTGATGAAGGCGTCCCTTGACTGTAATCTTTGACAATAACATGTCATCCTCCCCAAGAGTGTTCTTGGACTGGTTATATATTGTGAACAGGTTTTTGTTGTTTTTTTTTAACCAAGGAAAGAATTTTGCAGTTATCCCCTTTGTCCATATTCAATGTACCAATTTTTGATTTGGTCTCTGCTGTCACTGCTATTTCTCTGATCCATTCTATCTTTCAGCCTAATGCCAGCGTGTAAAGAAAAAGACATGGATTGCACATCCACATGCTAGGCATAATTTCTAAACATGTACACGAGGTACTATGTCTACATTTAGATCAATGCATAGGGTCACCACATCACAGTGGCCTCTTTTGAGTGGGTCCCTATAGTAATTTGGTGCACATGAACCACATGAATTTGGTGCACCACATGAATACCACTGCAACACAGAACCTGAAGGTGGCACGTTCCAACAGCACCTCTGCAGCAACCCACAGCCACAGCACTCTAAGAACAACAACAGTTGCCATGTAGCAAAGTGCCTCATGTCTATAAAATATGCTTAGCAGCAATAGCTCACTGTGTCACATTTGTGGGATCAATTACTTTTTCTCTACAGTTTTTTTTTTCAGCCTAATGATGTCCTCCTTCACTTGCATTAACCTCTTTGCCTCCAAATGCAAATTTACACTTGGAATCTACTCTCTAGACCTCTGCTTAATTTTTCATGAAATAAGGAAGGGACAGGACATGGGCTATAAAATTGCCTGTCAGTTGAATTTGAATTACTTTTTGCCTTACCAAAGCCAGAAGGACTATTTCAAAATGGCTTTAGTTGCTTAAATGGTTAATGCATTTTTTTGTTAAATATTTTTTAATTAAATAATAATGGCTAAAAAATGAAAATTGTGTTACTATCTAAATACCTCTTGGCTGACTGTATATCTAAAAACCACAAGGAGCTTTTTAGTGCCTTGAAATTGTTAAATCTTTTATGATATATTGTTTGTGGTAATTGGCAGTTTGTAGACTTGAATTAAACAGCCCCATAACCTCCCATGGTATAAATTCTGCCTATTAACATGTGTGGTAGGGATTTACGTTGACATTTATATTTGGTTATTAAGTGCCGCCTTAAACTAGAAGTGATGTGTTGACTTTTCAGGTAGTTTGGCGCTAAGTTTATAATAGCTGGTTCTATATATCACATTCAGGGGAATTACTTTTTGTGGCTTGGAGCATTGTATGTACAGACTGTTTCAAGAGGGTCAAAAGCCAAATATCAGAATGTGTCAATTAGTGACTGTTTACAGTATACAACTTAAAAATCCTATTTAAACAATCATGAGGAAATTCACTGTTAAACACCAGACATAATGCCTTGTAGGACTAACTCAGCTGACTGTAATGACGGGGCTGTATTACATCAACCGATTATCTGACAGATTTTCTTTCCAATCATTGGTCAGATCATGAACGATTACACACACAGATATTTTATTATACACAACAACTACTGGTCTGATTGGACAGAAATTAGTCAGATAATCTGTTAGTGTAATACAGCCCCTAACAATGCGTTGCTTCAGCAGCGTCTCAAAAAAGATTAAAATAGACAAATCACCGGGACCAGATAGCATACACCCCTGTATCCTAAGAGAATTAAGGAATGTCATAGCCAGACCCTTATTTCTGATATTTAAGAACTGTATACTGACAGGGAGTGTCCCACAGGATTGGCGCATAGCAAATGTGGTGCCAATATTCAAAAAGGGTCCAAAAACAGAGCCCGGAAACTATAAGCCGGTAACTTTAACATCTGTCGTGGCTAAATGGTTTGAAAGTTTTCTAAGAGATGCTATCTTGGAGTACCTCAATGAAAATAAGCAAATAAAGCCATATCAGCATGGCTTCATGAGGGATCAGTCATGTCAAACTAATTTAATCAGTTTCCATGAGAAGGTAAGTTCTAGACTTGACCGCAGCGAATCAATGGATGTCGTATATCTGGACTTCTCCAAAGCATTTGACACTGTACCACATAAACGGTTAGTATATAAAATGAGAATGCTTGGACTGGGAGAAAATGTCTGTATGTGGGTAAGTAACTGACTCAGTGATAGAAAACAGAGGGTGGTTATTAAAGGGGTTCTCCAAGTTATATTTATTGATGACCTATCCTCAGGATAGGTCATCAATATCAGAACGGTGGGGGTCCGACACCCGGCACCCCCTGCCGATCAGCTGTTTGAAGAGGAGGCGTGCGCCATACCAGCGCTGCCTCCTCTTCATTGTTTACCTGCTAGCCGTGACATGGATAGCGGTGAGCAGGTGTAATTACACCCAAGCCGCCCCATTCATTTTAATGGGAAGGATCGCACCCATACGCTTGTATGGGAACGAGCCTTCCCATTGAAATAAATGGGGCGGCTTGGGTGTAATTACACCTGCTCACCGCTACCCGTGTTACGGCTAGCATGTTAATAATGAAGAGGATAGGTCATCAATAAATATAACTTGGAGAACCCCTTTAATGGTACACACTCAAATTGGGTCACTGTCACTAGTGGGGTACCACTAGTGAGTTCACTTAAATAGTTCAAGAGGGGCCTGGATGTACAGTACAGACCAAAAGTTTGGACACACCTTCTCATTCAAAGAGTTTTCTGTATTTTCATGACTATGAAAATTGTAGATTCACACTGAAGGCATCGAAACTATGAATTAACACATGTGGAATTATATGCTTAACAAAAAAGTGTGAAACAACTGAAAATATGTCTTATATTTTAGGTTCTTCAAAGTAGCCACTTTTTGCTTTGATTACTGCTTTGCACACTCTTGGCATTCTCTTGATGAGCTTCAAGAGGTAGTCACCTGAAATGGTTTTCACTTCACAGGTGTGCCCTGTCAGGTTTAATAAGTGGGATTTCTTGCCTTATGAATGGGGTTGGGACCATGAGTTGCGTTGGGCAGAAGTCAGGTAGATACACAGCTGATAGTCTTACTGAATAGACTGTTAGAATTTGTATTATGGCAAGAAAAAAGCAGCTAAGTAAAGAAAAACGAGTGGCCATCATTACTTTAAGAAATGAAGGTCAGTCAGTCTGAAAAATTGGGAAAACTTTGAAAGTGTCCCCAAGTGCAGTCGCAAAAACCATCAAGCGCTACAAAGAAACTGGCTGACATGAGGACCGCCCCAGGAAAGGAAGACCAAGAGTCACCTCTGCTGCGGAGGATAAGTTCATCTGAGTCACCAGCCTCAGAAATCACAGGTTAACAGCAGCTCAGATTAGAGACCAGGTCAATGCCACACAGAGTTCTAGCAGTAGACACATCTCTACAACAACTGTTAAGAGGAGACTGTGTGCAGCAGGCCTTCATGGTAAAATAGCTGCTAGGAAACCACTGTTAAGGACAGGCAACAAGCAGAAGAGACATGTTTGGGCTAAAGAACACAAGGAATGGACATTAGACCAGTGGAAATCTGTGCTTTGGTCTGATGAGTCCAAATTTGAGATCTTTGGTTCCAACCACCGTGTCTTTGTGCGACACAGAAAAGGTGAATGGATGGACTCTACATGCCTGGTTCCCACCGTGAAGCATGGAGGAGGAGGTGTGATGGAGTGGGGGTGCTTTGCTGGTGACACTGTTGGGGATTTATTCAAAATTGAAGGCATACTGAACCAGCATGGCTACCACAGCATCTTGCAGCGGCATGCTATTCCATCTGGTTTGCGTTTAGTTGGACCATCATTTATTTATCAACAGGACAATGACTCCAAACACACCTCCAGGCTGTGTAAGGGCTATTTGACCAAGAAGGAGAGTGATGGGGTGCTAAGCCAGATGACCTGGCCTCCACAGTCACCAGACCTAAACCCAATCGAGATGGTTTGGGGTGAGCTGGACCGCAGAGTGAAGGCAAAAGGGCCAACAAGTGCTAAGCATCTCTGGGAACTTCTTCAAGACTGTTGGAATACCGTTTCAGGTGATTACCTCTTGAAGCTCATCAAGAGAATGCCAAGAGTGTGCAAAGCAGTAATCAAAGCAAAAGGTGGCTACTTTGAAGAACCTAAAATATAAGACATATTTTCAGTTGTTTCACACTTTTTTGTTAAGCATATAATTCCACATGTGTTAATTCATAGTTTTGATGCCTTCAGTGTGAATCTACAATTTTCATAGTCATGAAAATACAGAAAACTCTTTGAATGCGAAGGTGTGTCCAAACTTTTGGTCTGTACTGTACATCCAGGCCCCTCTTGAACTATTTAAGTGAACTCACTAGTGGTACCCCACTAGTGACAGTGACCCAATTTGAGTGTGTACCAATAAAGGGGTTCTCCAAGTTATATTTATTGATGACCTATCCCCTTCATTATTAACATGCTAGCCGTAACACGGGTAGCGGTGAGCAGGTGTAATTACACCCAAGCCGCCCCATTTATTTCAATGGGAAGGCTCGTTCCCATACAAGCGTATGGTGGCTACTTTGAAGAACCTAGAATATAAGACATATTTCCAGTTGTTTCACACTTTTTTATTAAGTATATAATTCCACATGTTAATTCATAGTTTTGATGCCTTCAGTGTGAATCTACAATTTTCATAGTCATGAAAATACAGAAAACCCTTTGAATGAGAAGGTGTGTCCAAACTTTTGGTCTGTACTGTATTTCTGGAGTGTAATAATATTACAGGCTATAGTTACTAGAGAGGGGTCGTTGATCCAGGAAGTAATTCTGATTGCCTGATTGGAGTCGGGAAGGAATTTTTTCCCCTAAAGTGGGGAAAATTGGCTTCTACCTCACAGGGGTTTTCTGCCTTCCTCTGGATCAACTTGCAGGATAACAGGATGAACTGGATGGACAGATGTCTTTTTTTTCAGCCTTACAAACTATGTAACTATGTATTCTGGAGAAAAAGTACAGTACTTTTATTTTTTTATGCAAATGGTCTATCCACTCCGTCCACCCTTGCTCCTCCTGCTTCCTCTGCAAGCCCCTCCTTCTCATTCTTGTTTTACAGAACCAGGTTCCTTAGCTGACATAGCAGATCACTATAAGGCCCCATTCACACGACCGTATGTATTCCGTGATCCGTATAAAAACGGAAGACATACGAAAATTTTGCGGACCCATTGACTTTAATAGGGCTACGGACGTGGTTTTGCGGCCAAGTATAAGACATGTTTTATTTTTTTTGCGGGGGAACTTCCGTGAGATACGGGATGAGTTTTTTTTCTCCTATGGAAAAATGAATGGGTCCGTATGGTTCCGCATCTTATCCGCAAAAATGCGGATAAGATGCGGAAATATACATACGGTCGTGTGACTGGGGCCTAAATCATTGGTGAAATTGAATGAGGTATCATTTAGTGCTTGCGCTGTTTGCTATGTGAGTTACCTCTCATATCTGCACATAGTTAAAGCCAGCTGAAAAGGAAAATTGGATTTGTGATTCAAATACTAAATAATCAAAATAACTTAAAAATACTTCTCATTTTATTGTCTTTGATGATAACTATAATTACATTTGTGATCCCAGCAAAGTGGCAGAGTATTGCAATTAATGGTTTCCCCAGGGAATCTCAGGCTTGCAGCCACTGCTGTATAAGTGATCACTCATTACAAGAAGTGCAAGTGCATTGGCAAGAAGCTCAGATTGCTATTTTTTTAAAGTATCTCTTCTGTCTCTGACATGTTAAAAACAGAAAACTTTTATTTATCGAAACTGTTGTAAAGGAAAACCTCAGTTGCCCATAGCAACCAATTGGATTCCTGATTTCTTTTTCCAGAGCTCCTTTTGGTAAATGAAAGGTGGAATCTGATTGGTTGCTATGGCCAACTGAGCTAGTTTTCCTTTACACCAGTTTGATAAATCTCTCCCTTAGAACATATTAGTAGATACATTGTAAAATAGATACATTGTAAGGGCTCATGCACATGAACATGTGCAGTCAGTGCCCGTGCTGTGGACCGTAATTTGGCCGGGCACTGAATGGGGTCCGTGATCCACATCCGAAGGTCCGCACCGCACTTAATAGTTAAAAAAAATCTACATGATAAACAATTTTTTTATATTATGAGCATAATTATATCTAATAGTATCTAGACAAGGTTAGAAAAAATGCTGACTTTCAGTTTTATGTAATTGAGATGAACGTATTAAGGACTGACTCAAGACAAAATAATTGGGTTCATGTCAATCTTTATTGATTTTGTTGTACAGAGAAATAAATGAAAAAAGACCTACATAGGTGAACAGTACAAAGCCTAATGTGCAAAATTAAGTCCCAACTCCCCTTGTTTTTAGGATTCATTTAAATCCATTTATTACAAATATGTGAGAAAAATCCCCACCCAAAATATCAGATGTCATAGCCCTTAGAATATAACTAAGTTTCAAATGAGGTTATATATTCAGTATATGTACCATAAATAAATCAGTATTTTGCCTCCCTATAATACATAATATATGTACCACCCTGACCAAAGTTTTAAAATACCATGTGCCTTATCTCAAAGTTCTGAAATGCAGAGTATAAAAGTAAATTCCCCTTTAAAAGTGTCCTCTCTGACCCAGGAAGAGGTGCAGCAACGTCTTAAAAATATTAAAATAGACAAATCACCAGGACCGGATGGCATACACCCCCGTATCCTAAGAGAATTAAGTAATGTCATCGACAGACCCTTATTTCTGATATTTAAGGACTCTATACTGACGGGGAGTGTTCCACAGGATTGGCGCATAGCAAATGTGGTGCCAATATTCAAAAAGGGTCCAAAAACAGAGCCTGGAAACTATAGGCCGGTAAGTTTAACTTCTGTTGTGGGTAAACTGTTTGAAGGTTTTCTGAGAGATGCTATCTTGGAGTACCTCAATGAAAATAAGCAAATAACTCCATATCAGCATGGCTTCATGAGGGATCGGTCATGTCAAACCAATTTAATCAGTTTCTATGAGGAGGTAAGTTCTAGACTTGACCGCGGCGACTCAATGGATGTCGTATATTTGGACTTCTCCAAAGCGTTTGACACGGTACCACATAAAAGGTTAGTATACAAAATGAGAATGCTTGGCCTGGGAGAAAATGTCTGTATGTGGGTAAGTAACTGGCTTAGTGATAGAAAACTAGTGTCAGACAGCTGCTGCCAAGGCCAATAAGATAATGGATAAGATAAATCACTAGTCAGACCACATATGGAGTACTGTGTACAGTTCTGGGCTCCTGTGAACAAGGCAGACATAGCAGAGCTGGAGAGGGTTCAGAGGAGGGCAATTAAAGTAATAACTGGAATGGGTGAACTACAGTACCCAGAAAGATTATCAAAATTAGGCTTATTCACTTTAGAAAAAAGACGACTGAGGGGAGATCTAATAACTATGTATAAATATATCAGAGGTCAGTACAGAGATCTCTCCCATCATCTATTTATCCCGAGGACTGTGACTGTGACGAGGGGACATCCTCTGCGTCTGGAGGAAAGAAGGTTTGTACATAAACATAGAAGAGGATTCTTTACGGTAAGAGCAGTGAGACTATGGAACTCTCTGCCTGAGGAGGTGGTGATGGTAAGTTCACTAAGAGAGTTCAAGAAGGGCCTGGATGTATTTCTGGAGGGTAATAATATTACAGGTTATAGTTACTAGAGATGGGTCGTTGATCCAGGGAGTTATTCTGATTGCCTGACTGGAGTCGGGAAGGAATTTTTCCCCCTAAAGTGAGGAAAATTGGCTTCTACCTCACAGGGTTTTTTTTGCCTTCCCCTGGATCAACTTGTAGGAAAACAGGCTGAACTGGATGGACAGATGTCTTTTTTCGGCCTTACAAACTATGTTACTATGTTACTATGTTACTATTATCACTGTTCTAAGTAAAGGAGCATTTACATGTGTGTTTCTTGCCGACAGTCAGCTGCTCATTGTGGAGATGATCCTTCACAGTATGAGCATTAGCAATCACTATTGCGAATGCTTGTCCTCATACCGATACATTTAGGTGTCTGTACAAATGGCAGCTCCATATTTATATGGGCAGATTTCTAGGAACAAGCATTTGCAGAAACTTTTGTTCCCGATAATCTGCCCAATTATTGCACCGTCTAAATCCACCTTAATGCCTTCTTATTCTTTCTTTTGCTGAGGAAGCAACTTGAATAGGATTGACTGAATCTCCCCAGGTGACCCTGAAACACTTAGATGGTGCTATATTTGCTAAACCTTATAAAATCTAAAGACTTTTTCTTCGATTGGAGGCCATAAAATTGAATTTGCGCCTTTCTGTTTCATTCTATTATACAAGATACATTCTTACTCCCAAGGTAATTCAAAACAGAATGGATTCCAAAGTATAAAAAGCATCCATCCAATGGGAACAAAAGCTCATTTTTATGTTGCCAAATTGAATTGTCCAGCTATCTGTCTTATTTTCTCTATGGCTGTAATCAACATTTTTTTGGATGTTGTTTTTGGCTTTTAGTAGTTTTCCTTGATATTTAATGGGTGTCCTTTAAACACATATCAGACCTACTGGCTTATTAACTGTCAGGTCTGGCACAGTGTTTTCTTACTAGAGAACACATGCACCTCTTTATATGGTTGGTAGACTTCCAAGAATGTTCCGATTCAAAAATTTCTTTGAGAATATCTAACCAGATGATGTCAGGACTGTGCTTCAGATGTCTTCTATTACAAAATTGAAGGACCCCGTTCGAGGGAGGGGTAATACAAATGCAATTATTTTAGATGTCTTCTAACACAATTTTATGACTTCTTGAAGTTTAAACAAGTGACATATTCCCATTATTTGCAAATGTGTTGACAAAGACAGCTATTGCATTGTAATTCATAGAATACTGTGTATATTACCTGTCATAAATCAGTTTTTTTATTGTTAAATGATTCGATTGAAGATTTCTATTCATCCTCCACATTCTGTACTTCCAAGACTGTCTATCCAAGCCTTTCTCTACAACCAAGCACTGTACATGGAAATATGCATTTAGTCTGAGACTATGAGCTGTACACCCTTGCTGTGCAGCAGGAAATTGTCAATTTAAGGTAATATTTAGATGGAAATGTAATGTCTGGGCAATAAGTTTTCAGACATTTAGAGCCAATTGACATGTTGAGATCACATTATGCAAGCAGTTTGCATCTCTTAATGTTAAATATTTTTACAATTACAAGACAATATTAAAGAAGGAAGCTATAGCGGCTCTACCCTGTTTCTGAAGCAGATGATGTCTGTAAGATTGTGGTCAGCAAGGTTTTATAACAAAACTTATAATTATCAATTGAATTTCATTTATTAACCTTACATTAACCAGAAAAATTTACATTTTGTACAACGTATAGCACCTCAAAATTTGTGACGTAACTAACTTTCAAAAGGCAAAACTGATATAATACAGAATGTATACAAGTGTGGAAAACTGACCCCAAAATTACCAAAAAGCACTTATTAACAGGGGTTTACAGGGGTAGCTTGCCATGGACAACCCATTTTCAAGAGCCCATGTGATCAGCTGTTGTCACCAGGCGAGCCACAGGGTAAATGCTTAGGGCCACTGCAGAGACAATATTAGCAGTGTGTCCATTAACCCCTTAACACATAATGTCCTACATGTATGGTATTAGCGTACAGCGGATGAATTGAGTGGGCTCACAAACTGAGCTCACTCTATACATGGCAGGTGACGGTTGTATATTGCAGCTGGCAGTGACTGTGATCAGCAATAATAATGATTCTGGTCATTTAACTCCTCAGATGTTTCTGTCAATAGTGACTGCGGCATCTGTGGGGTTAAAAGAATGGAGCCACTGCCCAACCCTAGTCCCTCGATTGAAATTCTCACACGATTTTTGCTGGGCTCCAATTAGTTTTTTTTTCCAGCCTAGGGAATTGTGAATGCTTTCAATGCTATCATAGCAAACTGCCTGCTAAGTTGTCTCTGAGGCACAACTCGGAAGGCAGCCTGTTATAATCCCATAGACTGCAGTAGTATTCTATTGCAATCTATGGTACAAACAATCAGAAGATCGCATGTTCATGTTCAAGGGGACTAAAAACTATAGTACAATGTTTTTTAAAGTTTAAAAAAAGCACAAAAATTCAAATAACCCCCTTTCCCAATTTTACATATAAAGATAAATAAATAAAAAATAAACATAATAGGTACTGCCACATCCAGAATGTACAAACTATTAAAATATAATGTATAAAAAATATTAATGCATAATTTGGTATTTTTGGTCACCTTGTCTCCCCAAAACATTGAGCAAAAAGTGATCAAAAAGTTGTAACTATACCAAATATGGTACCAATAAAAACTACAATTTGCTCTGTAGAAAGTTAGCCCTTACACAGCTTTGTAGATGGATTTTTTCAAAGGCTTTTATTTTTTTAAGTAGTAAAAAATAGTAAAAACGATGCCATAATCATATTGACCTGCAGAATACGGCTATCATCATTTGTAAACACTTTAATAACGAAACTCAAAACATTTTCCAAAACAATATATGGGAAATTAAATTATGCCATTAAAAATGACAATTGGTTCCACAAAAAATAAACAATAACAATAATAACAATTGTTTATAACAAAAAATGTGAACAAAAAATTAAAATGTTGTAGCTTTCGGAAAGTCCTTAAGAGGTTAGTCAGTTGCTGACCATTGATAGAACACAAAGGGGGAGGGGGAGATTTATCAAGCGTGTGTGGTACAGCGGTCTAAATATCCCCTACGCTGCTAGAGGATGTACTTAGTTTATGACGAGGCACTATACTGAAATCTAAAGCAGCTTCTATTTTCCATAGATTTCAATCTTCATTCACAGCAGAAAACTGGCATTAAAGAAGGTAAATGTACTGTGCCGACTGGCCCCATTGCCCCATTCCCATCACCAATTGTGGCTAAATTTCGTCGTAGTGGTGTATTAAAAGCCCCAAACACGGGGTTTACTCCGGAAAAATTGCATAGGAAAATGATAAATCTTCCCCAAAATGTATAAAATTGTGGAAAACTGACCTTAATAAATAAGTTACTTGGTATGTACAACCCACTTTCAAATGGCAGGTCCTCCAAGATTGATCAGCAGTTCTCACCAGGCAAACGAACAAGGTAAATCCTTAGGGCCACTACAGAGACAATAATGCCGGCATGCCTATTAAGGTTGTTAAACATTTGTGCCTTAACTAGATATTGGTAGCAGGCCCCATTTTTCCAATGTGCATCTTTGATCTTGGTGACCTTGAGAAATCCCTATAATTCATATCTCTATGTCAGATTTACTTTTCTATAAACTACTGCAAGACAACATTTAAAATGCCCACATATCATAATCAACCAGTAGAAACAGTATAGATGAAGAAGGCACATATCCTTATTGTTACTCCTCTGAATCACAAGTGTGTGGGGAAAAGGTGATTGACAGTTGCTACCCCGTGGCTAACAAGTGCAGCCTCTTGTATGATAGTACGGTATCTCAGCCTCTTTCTTAGAAAGGATTTATATGGTGTGGCTATTGCGTTATCCCTATATTGAAATGCTTTCTTATCTAGCTGATTATGTTGTTGACTGGTTACCCTTTACCTACATCTCCTTTGTCTGGGCCACATATGGAGCTAGGAGACCACCGTGAGAGGCTATTTTGTACATGGTACATTTCACTACAAGCGGTAAATAATATTAGAAGAATGCCAGGGCTTGCATTCATTAAAGGGGTTGTCCGAGTAATTTTTTTGTTCTTTATATGTTTCTAACTTGTCAGGTATAACAACTTTCCCATATACTTTGTGTTTCTAAAGCTGCTGGTTCTCAGAGTTGACTGAGGGTCACATGACCTGTGATGTCACCTTATTTCCGTGGTCTGTGATGTTTCGTTCACAAGCCTCAGAGTTCAGATAATAGTCTATACACGAGACGTCACAGGCCACACCCCCTTTCTTTGCCGGGCTCCTGCTATCTGCTCTCTCCCTGGATTCCTTCAGATAAAACATTAACCCCTTCAGCCAGAACACACTGAGGGCTCAAGGCTTTACAACAAATAGTAGCTGCAGCAGTGAGAGGAGACAAATGCTGGGCAAGGAGCTATAGAGGAATTGTATTGTACAAGAACAGGTAGGGAGAATTTCCTGTGTGTATCAGCAGTGTCATTGTACAGCTGGGACTTGTAGTCCTACACAAACAACATGCTGCTGAGTATCGCAGCAGGCAGACATATACTCACAGCACTTATATTCACTGCCTTTGCAGAGAAGGGGGGAGGGGGGAGGGGCAGAGATTGTTATTACTGCATGTAAACAAAGGCCAGAAGAGAACCAGGGAAATGAGGAAATATAGATTTTATTTTGCCTAAAACTTGCTGAACTTAGTTTTATATTGCTACCCATCAGATTTACAGTGCTATATTTTTTTCATAACTTGGGCAACCCCATTAAGTATTATGTGGGTTGTTGTACCGCCATAAAGGCTTTGTATGATAATTGGTCAGCACTCTGGCTTATAATGTGCTCAGTGGTAGAAGAAGTCCTCCCAAGTATAATAAATAGAAAAACAACCACCTCACTCCAGAGATATATGTAATTGTAATATACAGATGTAATATGTAATATGGATTGAACTAGGCCATGAACAAGGTCTGGGACAAGACTGAAACGTTGGCTTTTGTTTTACTTAAAGGGGTCGTCTCACTTCGGCAAATGGCATTTATCATGTAGACAAAGTTAATACAAGGCACTTACTAATGTAATGTGATTGTCCATATTGCCTCCTTTGCTGGCCTGATTAGTTTTTTCATTATATTATACACTGATTGTTTCCAGGGGTTACGACCACCACTAATATCGGGTGGCTGGGATGGGAACTACTATGCATGCGTCCCTATGTGTACTCCCACAGTCCCAGCCACCAGATAGGCCTTTTCCCATAATGTTCAAACACGGCCACCGCTGCTGCATTTCAGAGTGCAACCTAATAAATATGTGCCACAAAGAGTGCAATAGATTGGTTGCACAGCCCTCAATCACCGCCAAAATATTGAAATATCACTAGAAAGGGGACAGTAATCTTACTAAAATATAACTTTTAATTAGTATGCTCATAAAAAGGAAAACCAAACAAGTTTTCCTATGCAGACGCCTCAAATAATAAACACAAAATAATGAAAAAATCTTCAAGATAAAAATTATGTTCTGCTCCGATGCAAGGACGATCTTACCAGTCTCCGGTTACTACGGATGGGCTATGCTTGTTACATTAGATATTCATCTGGTAATCGGTAGTGTATGCCGGTGTCTAAATCAAGACACATGGACCATCATTTCTGTGGTAAAAAAATATTCTAATGTTAAATCACAAAGATCCATGTATAAATGTACATCATATATCAAGCCAAATTTTCAAGGCTATAATCAAAGCAAGAGGATGACGACGGAGCGCAACAGGGACCGGATGCCTGTGCTGTCCCTAAACTAGGAACCTGCACAGACCTGAACCCGAAGATACGACCAAATGGTAGCCGTACTCCGTCCCCGTGCCTACCCCTGATCTAACCTGGTCAAAACCCTAGTGCAAATGAGTCCCAACGTGTTTCATCTATTAATTATTAATTGCCCCAGAATCATCAGGGGACTAGGGCAATGTGATGCACAAATCACCGTGATCAAGTAGAAAAATTATTATTATAAGGCGGAATGCTGGAGTCACTCAGCATCCGCTGAGAACATGTATAAATTGCAGTGAGCATATACTGAGGAGCGTATGGCCCACACTCGGTATCAACTCAGAGGGTGCTGGTAAAGCAAATTCACATACTGCACTGTATCCTGGAGCTGAGACCCTGTAGGTTGCAGTCAGTCCCTCTCGCTGCAAGTGGCAGTTGGCGTCTCCTACCTGGTCTGCACACCTTTTGAGGCTATTCGCGCCATCCCCGTCCCCCGCGCGTACCTGCGTCAAGTCCGGTGACGTCATCCGCTTGCGCGCCCCAGCCGGACATGCGCAGTAGACAATTGGAAGTCAGGGGAGGTCTGGCAATAATGCTCATAGTATATGGGCTTGAAGAATGGAAACTATTAGATAGATAAACATGGGATATGACCAGTGCAGTTTGGCATCAGAGATGTCGTCCCCACAGGGTATATCATCTACCAAAGTCTACAACAATTAGTGAGCACTGCACAGTAAGTATATCAGCAGGCTCATAACACAAAGCATAGACATTTATAGCTGGCTAAACAACAGAGGAGCGGAAAATACATTTGGATGCATCAGTAAGGTCACAAACAGAAATTGCAATAAAAAAGCAAATAGAATCAGTGGTCTAATAAAAAACAACCAAAGTTTAGCTGTTCATTAAGACCAGCCGGACTTGGTGTATTCAATTTGAAAATCCACCCTCAGGGGTGACAAAGGGAAACATTCCCTTTGTAGGATGTACGTACTTATCCCAGTCACCCCCTCTGGGTGACCTCTTCATCAATTCGATCCCTTTAAAGTGCAGGTTGTTGTCCTGACATTATATGATTCATTCACATGTCGTGCCACAGGGGTATCTTTTTTGTTCTTTACATCACCCAAATGTTCCTCCATGCGGCGGCGCAATTCTCTGTGGGTTTTGATAAGATATATAACACCTTCCGACCTGCAGTTGATGAAATAGCGTATGTGATGTTTCATTAGATGTTTCTCCTATAAATGTTTTTCCTGGTTCCATAAATCTACAGAAACTACATCTCCCGCATTTAAAACAACCTACTAAGGGGCGCTAAGCCAAGTTTTTGATTTAACAGGTGGTATATAGTGACTATGTTCAAAATAGTCTCTTAGGCTCCGCCCTCTTCTGTAGGTAATACTGAGGTTCAGCGTCACTGTGTCACCTAGGTCCGGATCTATCAACAGTGTGTCTCAGTGGCGACCAATAATTTCCCGGACTTGCACAGATGCCGCATCAAACGTGCCGATCAATCTGATCAGATTTTTTATTATACGCGTCCCTTGATTGGCTGGATGTAGTAAATCCAAGTGTTTATGTTTAAGTGCCCTTTGGTAAGACCTCCGAAGGATCCCATCCGGGTATCCCCTTTTGTGGAACCTTATCCTGAGGACACTGGCCTGTTGAACAAATTCCAGCTCCTCAGAACAGTTCCGTCTTAACCTGCCCGGTGGGTATTCCCCTCTTCAATGGAGTCGGGTGACTGCTCTCCCATCTCAACAATGAATTAGTTGAGGTGGGTTTGCGATAAATCGTTTTTTCCAGATACCCCTGTGTATTCTTTTTAATCAAAATATCCAAGAAAGGTAAACAATCTTTTTCTATAACAAACATGAACTTGAGGTTGACTGAATTGTCATTCAACCTCGTCACAAACCTTTCAAAATTTCTGGTGGTAGAAACGGCCGTCAAACAGGAAGAAATTTCTGGTGAGAATAAAACAAAGAAGTGTTAGTACAAACTTATTATGTGCTCACTAATTGTTGTAGACTTTGGTAGATGATATACCCTGTGGGGACGACATCTCTGATGCCAAACTACAATGGTCGTATCCCATGTCTATCTATTTAATAGTTTCCATTCTTCAAGCCCATATACTATGGGCATTATTCCCAGACCTCCCCTGACTTCCAATTGCCTACTGCGCATGTCCGGCTGGGGCACGAGAGCGGATGACGTCACCGGACTTGACGCAGGTACGCGCGGGGGAAGGGGATAGCGCAAATAGCCTCAAAAGGCGTGCAGATCAGGTAGGAGACGCCAACTGCCACTTGCAGCGAGAGGGACTGACTGCAACCTACAGGGTCTCAGCTCCAGGATACGGTGCAGTATGTGAATTTGCTTTACCAGCACCCTCTGAGTTGATACCGAGTGTGGGCCATACGCTCCTCGGTATATGCTCGCTGCAATTTATACATCTTCACAGCGGAAGCTGAGTGACTCCAGCATTCCGCCTTATAATAATAATTTTTCTACTTGATCACGGTGATTTGTGCATCACATTGCCCTAGTCCACTGAAGATTCTGGGGCAATTAATAATTAATAGATGAAAAACGTTGGGACTCATTTGCACTAGGGTTCTGACCAGGTTAGATCAGGGGTAGGCACAGGGACAGAGTACGGCTACCATTTGGTTGTATCTCCGGGTTGAGGTCTGTGCAGGTTCCTAGTTTAGGGACAGCACAGGCATCCGGTCCCTGTTGCGCTCCGTCGTCATCCTCTTGCTTTGATTATAGCCTTGACAATTTGACTTGATATATGATGTACATTTATACATGGATCTTTGTGATTTAACATTAGAATATTTTTTTACCACAGAAATGATGGTCCATGTGTCTTGATTTAGACACCGGCATACACTACCGATTACCGGATGAATATCTAATGTAACTAGCATAGCCCATCCGTAGTAACCGGAGACTGGTAAGATCGTCCTTGCATTTTAGCAGAACATAATTTTTATCTTGAAGATTTTTTCATTATTTTGTGTTTATTATTTGAGGCGTCTGCATAGGAAAATTTGTTTGGTTTTCCTTTTTATGAGCATACTAATTAAAAGTTATATTTTAGTAAGATTACTGCCCCCTTTCTAGTGATATTGCATTTCAGAGTGGACCCCCCCCTGGAACCGAGCAATGTATAATGTGATGGAAAAATGAATCCAGCCAGCAAATGAGACAATATGGAAAATCACAATACATTAGTGAGTGCCTTGTATTAACTTTCTCTACATGATAAATGCCATGTGCTGAAGTGATGGAAAAACATGGAAGTTCTTAATTTAATTATACATATCACTGGAGTGCTGTGGTTCTTTTAGGGTCATGGCTGCAAGGGCATGAAGAGGTGACTCAACAGTAAAGGCTTCCTCACCATTATCAGAACTAGGGAAATTAAAAATGTTTAAGCAATAGTTTTATGTCAAAATAATACTGTTATACCGTATGTAGTTCAGAGGACCCATTAGCAAAATTGCATATTGTAGAAAAACAAATACATGTTCATTATTATATGCTATAGGGGTCATTTATGACCAGATCTATGATACTTTTATGGCGTATATCTGGTGCAGATTCTGTTGCACACCACAGTGCTAAAAAATTGGATGTGGCATGGGCGGGGAAGGGACAGGCCGGGCCTGCAGGCCCTTTCTCATTCATCATTATCTACGCCAGCTAGGAAGCTGTCTTACATTTAGAAGCAGCCGTGGATATGCTGAAGTTATGTAGAGGCTAGTGCCTCTACATAACTTCGGCGATCCACCACCAGCACAGGGGCTTATTAATACCGGCATCTAAAATGCCAGTTTTAATAAATGTGCCCCTATGTCTTTGTCTTTTTTCTTAATTCACAACATTGTAAGGGCATATTACTTAACTGTGGAACCTCTCTTAAAGCACTTTCCTTTTCAGTTCTTTGGCAAACACATATTTATATGTGCAATGGATTAAATGAAAGGTATATGCACCTTCAGTTACATATCTGACTAAGCCCCACTGACATTTGCAAAAACCACTGCGCAGTAGTGGCCAGCATTTAGCAGATGTGTAAACCACCCAAGACATATCAAAGTTCCACTTACATGGCTAATGGAGTATGATCAGAGCCAGATTTAATCCTTAAGAGAGTTGACACTGCTGCCAGTGAGCATATACTTGGAATAGAGTATAATGTGTGGGCAGCAAGTAAGTGATGGGGAGCAATGTAAGTGGCATGCAGAAAATATGGCTTGGAAATAAAATCTCATCTTTTTAAATATAATACGTACACAAGGGGAACTTTTACTTCAGTTTTTTTATGTTTTTTTAACATCTCCTTCATACTGATCAACTATTAGTAATGATTAGTGAATGCAGATGTTTGGTTATGGAATTTCCATATTTTTCTTTCACATTTGAATGTTTTAAAAGATAATCCTCTCTGTCGTTTAACTTTCTTGTCTTGGGAATCCCTTCTCACGCAGAGAGCCCCCTACTTACAGCTGATTGTGGGGAGCTGCAGTGTAAACGCTGATTCCACATTAATGGCAGTGTACAAGGTTCAAAGGAATGTGTCAACAGAAAATGACCTATTGTTTAAATTAAGTTTTTACTTTAAACATATATTTTTAGAATTTCTGGTGATTTTTTTTATTGTCCATGTCATGATGTTCGTTAGAAGCCTAAAATACTGCAGTTTTTTTGCAATGGTCATTTAACCTTTGGGTTCTTTTACACAGGCAGAATCAATGATGCAGCAGTTAATGAGTGCTCGTTAAAGGGTCACAAAAACTAAAAATCCATCCTTTTAGCCAGTCTTGGAGTTGTACATGCCCCCAAAGTTTCATTCTCCTAAATGGTGCCATTACAGAGATGCCCTGCTGTGCACTAGCTGAAGCCTGAGCTACCATAACAACAGAGCGGTGCTGAAACAATTGGGAGTCAATTAGTTGCAGGGGCGTAGCTAAAGGCTCATGGGCCCTGGTGCAACCAGTTCAGCTTGCCCCCCCCTCCCCTCACTCAGCGCTGATGCACCTAGCTTTTCTGAAGCCCGAGGCAAATATTGAAATGCACCCTCCATGCCAAATTCTCAACCTAACCCTTTCCCTCCAGTCCTACTGTTAAAGTGGTTGTCCTCTTTTTACTACTGATGACCTTCACTTGCTCGCTGTAGCATTTGCAGTGATGAGCAGTAAACAGAGCAGAGAAGGCAGCGCTCGTACAAAAAAAAAAAAAAAAGGACAACCCCTTTAAAGACATACTTGGAAAACATTACATACAGCGCTACAGAACAGGGTCATACAGCGCCCCATACCTCTTACATCCAGTGACTTCTCTGATGTAGACCTTCTGTTTCCTCTTTTTCTCTTGTCAGACCAGACCGCCATGGTGACTTCTTTCAGCTGCGCCTCGTCTCTGCAGAGTTTAACAAACAGACATCTTACTTTCTTACTTTTACATTATCCTCTCACTTTCTCTGCAACACCCCATTCTGCCACCCCTCCCAATACTATACTGCAGAAACAGTCCCCCTGAAAATTCTGGTACCACACAGAAAAACAATACCCCCTTACCTTTCAGATCAGATCCCCATATCAAACCCCAGATGAGACCACCCCCATCTCCAGACCCCCATATAAGACCCTATTAGACCTCCAAACTCCCATAACTGACCCCCATTAGACCTCCAAACCTCCAATCAGACCCTCATTAGAACCCCAGACCCCAATCAGACCCCCATTAGACCTCCAGACCCCCAATAGACCTCTCTAGACCCCCAGTCAGACCCTTCAGACCCCCCTTCAGACTCTTCAAGCCCCTAATCAGACCCCCTTCTGGTCCCCATATCAGCCCCCCTTGTGGCTCTCATATCAGACCCCCCCTTCTGTCCCCCATATCAGACGCCCCCCTTCTGGCTCCCATATCAGACCCCCCCTTCTGGACCCTATTTCAGACCCCCCCTTCTGGCCCCCATATCAGACCAACCCCCCTTCTAGCCCCCATATTAGACCACCCTCCCTTCCCTTCTGGCCCCCATATCAGACCCCCCCCCTTCTGGCCCCCATATCAGACCCCCCTTTAGGCCCCCAATATCAGACCACCCTTTAGGCCCCCAATATCAGACCCCCCTTTAGGCCCCCATATCAGACCTCAGATCAGACAATAAATAAACTTACCTCTCCTGTGTCGCTCCTCTCCCAGTCCTGGCTGTCTCCCCGCTCTCACTTCTTCCCGGGGACGCGCTGCAGTCACCTGACCTCCTGCAGCGTCAGGTCAGAGTGCGCTCTGTACGTCCTGACGCTGTAGGCAGTCAGGACACAGCAGCGTGGGCCTCAGGAAGAGAGAGCATTAGGAGGGGTAAGTACTGTACAGTGCTACCAGCGCTTCACTCCCCCTTCTCCTACATACTAGTGAGCGCTTCCATTATGGAAGCGCTCACTAGTATTCCCTTTATAAGATGCACTGCATCTTATAATAGGAAAGGTAGAGCACCACTGGCATGTGGGGCCTTCTGGGCCCCCTGGCTTAGGGGCCCGATCGCAACTGCGACCGCTGCGACCCCTATAGTTACGCCAGTGCTGATAATGTGTTAGTCTTACCTACGGTCCTATGTAAAACCACAGATAACAATAGTGTAGATCATGTGATACCTGCAGTCCTTTGTAAAACCACAGATAAAACTAGTGCTGATAATGTGGTAGTGTTACCTACAGTCCTATGTAAAACCACAGATAACACTAGTGCTGATAATGTGGTAGTGTTACCTGCAGTCCTATGTACAACCACAGATAACACCAGTGCTAATAATGTGGTAGTGTTATCTACTGTCCTATGTAAAACAACAGATAACACTAGTGTAGATCATGTAGTAGTGTTACCTATGTCCTTAGTGTGCCTCCCTGTGCCTCTCCCATGGACTCCATGCTGGCGGCGCTACCTCCTCTCCCATCTTCTTCTTGTCCTGCACAGAATGCATCCGGCGGTCAGCACAGCAAAAAAGTAATGCATGCACTACTTTTTGCGGTGCGGAGGCACAGACAGAAACCACTCCATAGTGCTTCCATGGGCTTCTGATCCGTGCCTCCGTTCCGCACCTCTTCTCCCAGAATGCATTGTGATGTGGGGTGTACACGGCTGGTGCCTGTGTATTGCGGACCTGTTGTATGTGGGCCGCAATACGGCCACGGCTGTGTGCATGAGCCCTTAAAGGGGTTGGCCACTTTCTGGTTACTGTTGACCAATGTGTTTTTAAGATGATTATATGGTACTTACTAATATTCGATAATACTCTACATCATTTTCTGTATTTTATAAGATATACCCCCTTGTCTGCCTAGTCTTTTGTGCTGTCTACACCAAGGTCCTGTCCATAAAATGGCTGCTGATGGAGTCATGTGACCAGGCAAATCACTTCTGTGGTGCTGTCTCCTCCATTAAAATACACTACACCTGCCATCTGCACTTGCTCTGTTGGGAGCTTAGTGCTGGTGCGGTATATTCTTATGGGGAAGGTGAGTGATTTACCTGATCACGTAGTCATCATAGAAACACATTGGTTAACTGTAACCAGAAAGTGGACAGCCCCTTAATGTTTGCTACATCCATGCATCATATGATTACCTGGGAGATGATGGCAAATTTGGATTTGTTGATATTAAGAGTTCATGTAACAATCACAAAATTGTTCATCTGTATAAATGAGTGAACTAAACAAAGATAAGAATCTTACTTCATATTAACATTCAGCCTATTGTAAAAAAAAACTTACCACTGTCAGAATATGAGCCCTTAGAATACGCCTGCCTCCTGTGTACTGTGGCATATACACACTACACTGCATAGATAGTTGTGGGTAAAGGGGAGCTTATTGTTTTCCATGTTATTTTGTTGTTGCTTTACTGAAATATCGGAATTTTGCGTTATAATGCAGAAGAACACAGTGCCACCTGCTGATCTTGTATGACAAACAAAGTTACACAAAGTTTATCTAGTATTAAAGGTTTATGCAATAATATGAGAAAATGACAATGAATTAATCACACTATGCAGTCTTTCACGTGACTACAAACAGTTCATAGGGCATATAATAATAACTTTTCCATTCTTTTCATGCTGCATTATTGATTTATTCTGAAATTCCAGTAAGAGGAGAAAATAGGGAGAAAACTGTAGACTGCCTGACACATCCTCGGTGCACGTACAGTATAAACATTCGGTCACTTTACACTGCACAGGCATAGATGTAATGGAGCATGTCTGTGTACAGTCAAAGTGTTGAGAGGAGGCTTCCCTCACAGTTACTGACTGGACTGGAAATCCGCAGCATATCAGTCCTCTGTGGGTACACCCTAAGAGTCTGTTCACATAGTGGAATTGGCCGATAGAATTTTGGCATGTACACCACGTCAAACTTCTGCCGGCAGCCACATGCTGTCTGCCTCCCATTGTTTTCAATGAGGACAGCACTGCAGTTCACAGGCTGGTGGTATAAAGCCACAAACACACCAAGAAGGGACATGTCCCTTCTTGGTGCTGTGAATGGACAGCCACTGCTTGGAGCAACGGCAGATGTCCATTTGCGTTTCTGCCGCGGTATATGCTGTGGATTTTTACACCATCAAAATTCACCTTGTGAACAGGCCCTAAGGAGTTCTGAAAGGAGAGAGAAGGTGGGTGTCAGGCTGACCAGGTGACTGAGTAATATGGCGTTTTCTCATGTCCATACATAGTAACATAGTTTATAAGGCAGAAAAAAAGACATCTGTCCATCCAGTTCGACCTGTTATCCTACAAGTTGATCCAGAGGAAGGCAAAAGACCCCTGTGAGGTAGAAGCCAATATTCCTCACCTTAGGGGAAAAAATTCCTTCCCGACTCTAATCAGGCAATCAGAATAACTCCCTGGATCAACGACTCCTCTCTAGTAACTATAACCTGTAATATTATTACCCTCCAGAAATACATCCAGGCCCCTCTTGAACTCTTTTACTTACCATCACCACCTCCTCAGGCAGAGAGTTCCATAGTCTTACTGCTCTTACCGTAAAGAATCCTCTTCTATGTTTATGTGCAAACCTTCTTTCCTCCAGACGCAGAGGATGTCCCCTCGTCAGAGTCCTGGGGATAAATAGATCATGGGAGAGATCTCTGTACTGACCCTGATATATTTATACTTAGTTATTAGATCTCCCCTCAATTGTCTTTTTTTCTAAAATGAATAACCTTAATTTTGATAATCTTTCTGGGTACTGTAGTCCACCCATTCCAGTTATTACTTTAGTTGCCCTCCTCTGAACCCTCTCCAGCTCTGCTATGTCTGCCTTGTTCACAGGGGCCCAGAACTGTACACAGTACTCCACATGTGGTCTGACTAGTGATTTGTAAAGTGGCAGGACTATGTTCTCATCACCTCCATCTATGCCCCTTTTGATGCAACCCATTATCTTATTGGCCTTGGCAGCAGCTGTCTGACACTGGTTTCTACAGCTTAGTTTGCTGTTCACTAAAATTCCTAGGTCCTTTTCTATGTCAGTGTTACCCTGTGTTTCATAGCTAATGTCTCTTATACTCAATAGATCAAATGTAGTATCCACTGGATCACGTCACAAATGATTTTTATTTTGTATGAATGTTACAAAAAAAAAAAATCTGTGAAATCATACAATTGTGTTCAGCCCTAAGGTTATGACCATATATAACAGATTTTTCACAGCAGAATTTCCACTTCGGATTTTGGCACGGATATGGTGCAGATTGCACTGCAAAGGGAGAAATTCACAATGAATATGTGTAACATAAATTGACATGTTGCAAATTTAAAATTGCACCTCAGATTTTTTTTGCATAGTGTATCTGAGATTTCTTAAAATCTTATGTACTTTGTTGGTACTGTAACACGCTGTTAATTTGCTTTGTGTCCACCATGTATGAACTTACCTTCATAGTAAGTACTAAATCTAGAGAAATGTTAGCAGCAGGTTTTCTTTTGCATACTCTTATCACACTGAAATTCACTTTCCACACGCTGTCCTCTAATGATTCCTCATGCTGGTGCTTCTCTTGGCTTATTTCTATATGAGATAAATATTATACTTATTTGGATCATGTTCTTTAGAAAAAGATAATGATGGTGATTCATTTCTATTAATGTGCATATTGTTTCCTGTTAATTCTTCCCTTACATTTTCTCTGGTCTGCATATACCCATCACATTGGCATTTTCATGCTTGGTAATCTCTATTTAAAAGCCAAATAAGATTAATAGGTGTCCATTGCGTGACTGCTGCCATATGTTACAAGACAATATAGTGTTTGAAGCATTGCTGGACAATACAGTCTAAGGAAAGAATTACTTTCATATTTGATTTTTAGAAACTTAAAGAGGCAATTTTAATGACTGCTCATGGGGCATTGTAGTGTAACAATATAATGTTTTTATGAAAATGTGTGATTAAAAAGTATGTAGCACTGGATTAAAAGCATCAAAGGGATCATTCATACAAAATAACACAAAACAACAGTTTGAAATCTGGTTGCTATAGGTAACAACACTTTTCTTGATTTAGTTCAATGAGAAGTATTTGCCATTACATATCGATGCTATCAGTTTTGAGAAATGACCATTATAATTAAATTGCAGCATCATCTATCAGAATCATTACCATAAATGGGAACTTGTGTTTGCTGTTTTGATGTATATATATATATATATATATATATATATATATATACATATTGGCTCATAGAATTTGGAAATGAATTTCATTTGGAAGATTTAAGAGCATGAACAGAATGTTGTCATCTATAGCAGATGGGAGATTCAGTGAGCTGACAGATTTGTGATTATTTAGGAAATGGTTATGATTATCACAATATTATTACATGTAGACACTGACATTGTTTCCTTTTACAGTCATTCACTTTTATTGCAGATGCTGGAAACACAGAGACTAAAACTGACCACATACATCAAACATGCACAAAACACTCCACCAAAGTATGTTCACATCTGCTGCGGAGCTCCATTAGAGCCTATGTTAATGCGATTTGTTGCTAGCCTCTGGTGTCCATCATCTCCGTCATAGTATTATGGCTTCCATTATAAAGAGAAGTCTTAAAGGGGTTGTGTCACTATAGCAAATAGTATTTATCATGTAGAGAAAGTTAATACAAGTCACTTACTAATATATTGTTATTATTCATATTGCCTCCTTTACTGGCTGGATTCATTTTTCCATCACATTATACACTGCTCATTTCCATGGTTACAACCACCCTGTAATCCATCAGCAGTGGCCGTGCTTCCACAATATGGGAAAAAGCAGCAGTCTATGTGAGCTCCCACGGTCCTGGCCACAACAGAGGCCAGCTCTTTTTCTATAGTGTGAAAGCACGGCCACCGCTGCTGGATTGCAGGGTGGTCATAACCATGGAAATGAGCAGTGTATAATGTGATGGAAAAATGAATCCATCCAGCAAAGGAGGCAATATGGACAATCACAATACATTAGTAAGTGCCTTGTATTAACTTTCTCTACATAATAAATATCACTTGCTGAAGTGACACAACCCCTTTCATACAGATCTGAACAGAGCTTTAATAACTGTGATCAAACAATCACAGGTAAGTTCCCCAAGCAGAATTTAAAAAATGTGAAAAACAGTTGAATAAAAATTTTGAAAATATTTTTGGAAAAGTTAACATGCTATTTTCACCATACAGTGAAGACTGTAAAATGAAAAATAGATTGGTGTGAATACTTTGTGTTTCCACATTGTAACTCTAATTTTTTAACGTTATGCAATACATTAGAGGCACCTCAAAATAGTGGCATTAAAAAATACAACTCATTACGCATAAAACAAGCTCTCATATGGCAACATTGACAGAAAAATAAAAGTGATGGCTTTTGAAAGGTAGAGATGAAAAAAATGAAATACATATCTGTAGCCTAAAGTGTAAAGCTAGGCTCAATATTTTAGTATGCTATGCAAATATGACAAGGTTTACAACAGTCAAGAGTATACTACAAATAACAACAAGGTAGATTCACATGGAGTTATAAAAAATTGACATTTTTTTTGGGAAGCCATATTAGAGTAAATTTACTAATCCTGCCTAAAATGTATATGGCATAATCTTAAACAAGCAGTCTAAATATGTGCCAAATTTCTATGACAAATTTGTTGCATGTTAGAGACTTTTGTCTGCCACTTTCCCCAATATTGGTTGGCTTAATTTGAGGCAATGTTTTGTGCCAAAATGTTGGTGTGATTTTGGTTTGTGTTTTTGTATCTTAAAGGGAATCTGTCACCATAATTCAGTCTGTGCATTGATGTTGTGGTGCCAGGTGTGAGTTTACAGGGTTAGGTGAAAGCAGAATTCAGACGCCTGGCCCTGTCAATCATCCAAGGAAGGAAGGGCTTCCTGTGTACAGAGACTAGGGTGCATCAAGGAGCTAGGGACCACCTTCAGTGTCCCGGTGTAATGGTCAGTGGGTGTGGAACCAAGCAACCGGTTTGACTTTGGGCTAAACCTAAGGTTGTTATCCTGGAGTAGTCCCAGTGTAGTTGACAGATGACCCATTAGGGTCAGAAGCACCAGTGCAGAGCACCAAGGGATAAGGAAAAACTGTAGTCAGGAACAGGCTGAGGTCAGAGAAGGCAGGATTTGTGCAAATTTGTAAAACAAGTCAAGACAGTCTAACCAGGCACAGGTCAGACAGTGGAAGATCAGAGTCAGGAAACGGGCCGAGGTCAGTACATGGGTAGAGAAACAGAACAGCAAACTTTCGCAGGGAACTTGGAAGCTAGACAAAGATAGCCAGATAGTCTGTTCCTCAATGTTCCTATATGATGTCTCATTTTCATTTTTTACATTAATCATAGGATAACCCCCTTTTAAGAACACTGCACTGCAAGTAATCAAATTATCCAGGAGTTTGGCAAAATGGAACAAAAACTTAGGCTACCTGCACATGGGTGAGGTAGACTTGCAGAACTTTCCCATGAATTTCTGTGAATTTCCACATCAAAATTCACATGTGTTACTTCTATTAAAAAGGGTGAAATTTGCACCAAAAATGCACAAAAATTTACATGCCGTAGATTTCAAAGGCCACACAGCAGGTTAATTTCTGCACAGAAGAAAAAAAGCAGTGTACATGAGATTTGTCTAATGTCATACACTTCGCTGGTACTGTATTACACTGCGTGTTTTCCACACAAGAATCTACATGTAAACATTGTGTGCAGGCAGCCCTAGGATACGGGGCTATCCAGACCAGGTACTAACTAGACCATTAATAAGACCAGATGTACTACAGGAGGATTATTTACAATTAGATATTGATAACCAACTTCTTGTATAGTCAGAAATATTGTGAAGTAGTGAAAAAGATTTATAACTATATCCTGATTCTACATGAAGACACTTCCTTTTTAACATTTCTTAATAAGGAATATAATTTTATATATATATATATATATATATATATATATATTGTTCTAATTAGCTTAAAGGGGTTATCCATGCCCTATAATGACTCCCTAATGCCCAGGCCCCTCAAATAGGTTACCCGTCACCCACGATGCTAGGGAGACTCTTCCCTGTCATGGCCTGCTATTGGCTGACCCCTGCACATTACTGCCCCCCTTGCGGGATGTTTTGATCCACGCAAAGGGGAGATGCAGAGATGGCTGTACAAGCATCAGGGGCTCGGGCAGTAGGGGGATTCATTATAGGGGTTGGATAACCCCTTTAAATATGTAGATTTTTACAAATGCGTCATCATTTTGCACCACTTTCAAATTTTGCAGATCCCTTGAAACATTTTCATTCTTATACACTTGATACTTACAAGATCTACTCTCTCTCCACTCGACATTATTAGAGGTTCGATTGCTGCTCATAGTTGCACTGTTCTATTGCTATTGACCAGGAATATGGTCGCCTGCTTCCTCTAAGTGCCTGTTCATACTGCATAATCTATATACATTTCATAGTGTCTGTTCACATTACACATTTTATATAAACCTCAGTTCGGCTCTTTGCATGGTGTATAATGTAAACACATACTTATACTAATACCTGTTCCTACTGCATAATCTATATGCAAATGTCTACCTGTACATATATAAATATATCTGTATAATGCAGAAAAAGGGGGCGTTTTTCATTATTAATGACTGTGTATACTCCATTAACCATATACACCTCTTAGTGCCTGTCTGTGTAGGATTGAGGTTGCGTGGGCTCACAAGAGAAAATTATAATTGGGGCCCAACCCCCATATCAGTAATGATGCCGAATAGGTTTTGAGCCAAAGAAATAGACCCTATTTGCAAGTGATTGGATGCAAAGGAAGCTCCAAGTGTTTTTTCCTGGACCAGTATTCAGGTGGGCATATTTTATATATGCCTCAGTTTGTCATTTTGTATGGCGTATGATGTGTATATATATGAATATACTTATACAATTTAGAGCCAATGAATTGTTTCTGTCACGGATGTTCCTGCAACAGGTTGCAGAAAGTCTTCTAGACTTGCACTAGTGACATAATCTGACATGTTTTCCTTTTTGTGTTGTTGCTATTTACCACACCCCTTCCCCTCAGTTGTTGCAGGTGTGGTAATTGTCCTTCCCCTATTTATTCATGCTTCCCTCTCAGTTCCTTGCGGTTTATAGTTTCAGTGGACATTGTTGTAGATTGGAATGGTTCTCTGCTGAAATTCGGTTGCTTCCATTTCTTCTATTAAGATAAGTGTCCTCTTTTCCCTTTTGTGTTTCCCCTGCTTTTCCCTGTTGTGTTTTGGTGTTTGGGCCTGAGGGGAGACTACTGTTCGTCCAGGTTGGTGGAGGAACAGTTTGTCTCATTCCAGTCACTGGCTTCAGGGACAGTTAGGGTCTCAGGTTTCCAGCGTATGAACTCGCCTACCTTCAAGGCCTGTTCATACTGGTAGTTAGCCAGGACTGGAATTAGGGTTTTCCCTAGGAGGTGTCCATCTGCCTTCACTAGTTTCCAGGCCTAATCCCATTTCCTTTCCCCCCTCCTCCTCCTGCGCTTGGTGTGGAATATTTCCCCCACACCGGAGCGTGACAGTTTCCTTATTATTAATGAGCTTAACGTGCTTTCCTTTTATTATGTAATGTGTGTTTCCAATGTGTAATGCAATACATATTATTGGAAATCAAATGCTCATGCGCTTCCTCCTCTTTTATAAGATTGTCATGTATTTCAAATTTGTGCAAATTTATTGATTTTTTGATCTGACTGGTAGTTTGTACCTTTATTTTTTTACTTTATTTAATGTTGTGAATGTCTGTGTCAATAAGCTTTCAGAAAAGGCTAGTGTAGCCTAAAACACGTCAGTGTTTTTTGTAGTTATTCCATGCAATAAAGTTCCTGCTTTTATGGAGATACAGCAGTGCTGGACATAATTTCTCTTATTATGCTTCAGAAATGTACACATTTTGGAACATTTTATGCCAAAATCTAGGAGCAGTCACTTTAATAAAGGTTGGCCAGTGTATGAGTTTACCACCACCTTTTATATCATAGTAAGTGCATTGGAAAACTCAGTCTCACGCGTTGGACTAGTCTTTGGCATTTGGCGTGTCATATGATTAATTTTTTTCCCACACCCCTTTACATTTAGTTTAATTCCCAGATAGTTTAAATTTAGGCGCTGTGCAATTCTGATTTCATGTCCAACTTAGATGATGATGTATAGGATTAACAGCTTCAGTGTAATTTAATGTCAATGAAAGATATTTTTCACAATATGAGTTTTTATTGTGTAAAATACCATGTGTATGCATTGCCCTGCATGTATTTTTCTTGAAATATAGTAAACTATGACTATAGCAGTATAATAATGACCCAAAAAAATCTGAAGCATATTAGACAGGTATGGACTGGCTAATGATCTACATGATTATTTTTAAAAGGGCTAACATGATAATTGTTCCATGCATGGCATAAACCAAGGGTCAGCAATCTTCAGCACTGAAACTGTTGTAACAACTGAAACTGTTGTAACACTACAATTCCCAGCATTCACTTCTCTGGGAGTTGTGAGAAGAGCGAGCAGGTGTACATGCTGGGTGCTGTAGTTTCACAACAGTCGGAGTGTTGGAAGGTGCCATCCCCTGTTGTAAACAGTGTAGCATCAGTCTACAGAAACCTCACAGAGTACTTAGCAATCAGAGCTACTATTTCAGCTATGTTAATATGTTTGTGACACAACCCTTTAATATAATTACTGTGTGTTTCAGCACGTATAATATCCACGCTGGGCGTTATGTGTAATTTTCCACAAATAGAGCGCTCTTCAGTTTTTCATTACATTCATTATAAGCTCATACAAACATATTGCTCAATATGTTCTACTATTTAATGGAAAGTATAATGGAAGTCAATTTAAAGGTAGTCTATCTGAGGGCTCAGAACTGCTGGCAGCACTCTATGACCACAAGTGCCTGCAAGTGCAAATCTTTCTATTTTACCTTATCTCTTTGTAAGCTCCACTCCTGGTGCATCAGAAACTGCCATTAAAACTGCATGTGTGATTCCAGAATTAAAAGGGTATTCTCAGCTCAGACATTTATGGCATATCTGCAGGACCAGAGGTGCACCTAGCCTTTCTGCTGCCTGAGGCGAAAACTGAAACTGCGCCCCCCATTCCAATTTCTTAACCTAACCCCTTTGCCACAATGAAACCACTCATTGGCCATGGTCCTTCCGCTGCTCCCCTCTTGCCCCTACCTGGTGCTGCCTGAGGCGATCACCTCACCTGGCGTCGTTGGTGGTGCACCCCAGTGCAGGATATGCAATAAATGGCTGAGAGATGCTGGTCCCACCTCTGGAACTCACACCAACCTCTTGAACATCATCTAGTAAAGTCACAAAATAAAAGGCTAACCAGCTCACTGCTCTACATTGATAATCAACCTCTCAGCATAGATCCACTTTGCATTACAAAGGTTCAACATCTTCAAACAAGGAACTTGATCTGGTGGATTGAAGTAAATTGTGTCATCTTTATTACAAAAGCCATTAAAATTATCCACCACTGCATACAGGCGGTCTTAGTCATAGCAAGACTGACTGACTACAAGTGTGCAGTATAGCATGGAGATGGTTATTGTATCCTGGTGGATCATTCCTGTGCTGTTCTAATAAAGATTATACAATTTTTACTTCAACCCACTGGATACAGTTCCTTGTTTGAAAATTCTAGAACATGGTTCCTTGTGCCAACCATGCCTGGATGTGGTGGCCAGAAGTGGTTAGGGCTATAGAAATAATAAGTGTTCAAAACTGCTCTGTTTCCATAACTTCCATAAAAATGAATGGGAGCTGCATGCAAGCTGGACAGGCAAAGGGGCCCCATTCAGAGACCAGTGTAACTGCAACTGCATGTTCTTTTGGCTGAATACTTTTTTGTCTGTTTCTAAAGAAAAAAAATCTATATATGTTTGTGACTGCATGTAAACTGGGTACATGCATTTTACATCCATATTTTAGGGTATGGTAGCATATTGTAGATAATTTGTTTCAGAAATTTTACTAATTGCTAAACTTTAGGTGTAATATGTCATCATCCATTCATGGCATTTCTAAATGTGCTTTAGGGCTCATGCACATGCCAGCAGGTCCGCAATATACGGGCACTGGCCATTTGTGCTCTACATCACAGATCTGGACCCATTCAAGTGAATAGGTCCTGCGTCCGCATACAGCAGCCTTACAGTCGGTGCCAAGCCAGCACACGTGTTCGTGTGCATGAGCCCTAAGGCGGTGTTCACATCACGTTCTGAGCCTTCCATCAAAAATCTCATACAGAAGTCTGCAACCTTTTCCACTGTATAGGCATACAGTGATATATGATGGCTTTACAAAGCAGTAAGTAAGGAGACAGAGAGGCTGAAGAGGAGGGGTCCCATTTCACAGCTTCCACTGTGACTCTGGAATCTGCAGTCATAATACAAAATGTGTGCGCTTGTAGGAGAATAGCTCCTAGTGTAGTAGTGTGTCACAGTCTATCCAATGCATCCTTTACCCCCTTTACCCTAAGCCCCAAACAGTGGAGGTCATTAACAAACATTTTTATGATTGTTTTTGGAGTAAAAAAAGTCACAACACCCCTTTTTGCGACTTTTTTAACACCCATGTGATAATATTTTGTTGCACAGGCATTTTTACATTGTCCTTGTCACTTTGAAATGGCGGGGACCAGCTGGGGCACTCCCCCCAGCAAATTTGCTAGCATTTATGCCTGAAAACAGGTGTAAATTTTGACGCAAAACTACTCTGCAGTGAGCCCCCAAGGAGCCAGTGCAGAGGATAGGAGTGGTAGTGGCCCTGATGAGATGTTACGTCATGCTGTATTCTCTCAGGCTGTTGCTCCCTAGGGATCAGTGCAGTGGAAAGGTGATTTAAAGACTCTGGTTAGAAGTAAAACAATAAAAGTCTCCCAATAAATACAACACAAACTCAACTCAAACTCAAAGTGCAATTTCTGTCTCCAGGTGATGAGATGGTGGCTGGAAAAGTTTAAATTAATGGCACCTCAGATGTACTGTCTTGCTGATGTCTCTCTCTGTCTTGAACTTCCAGCTACCAGCTGGAAGCTGGCACTCGTGGCTATAGGTGTCCACTGTGTAATGCAGGCTTTGAGTTGGTCTGGTCAGGATGTTATCTAGGTGATGGGTGTCTGAGCTGTCGTCCTTCACCTTCAGTAAGGTCTGTAAAGCTGAGGCTGCTGGTCGCTGCTGTAAAGCTGAGGCTGCCTGTTAATGCTGAAACTTTTCAGTTCTTTGGGTGCTATTGCAGTCTCTCTGGAGTAGTGGTCTCACAGGAGCTAGAACTCCCCTGCCTGACAAGAAGCAGGTCCAGCCCACTCCTACCAAAAGAAGAGGAACAGGAGGGTTAATTCTGTCCATGCCAACCATACCTCTTCATGCTGGTGTACTTATGTAACAATAACATTGAAAAACATGACAATTGCACTTATTCCCATTACCCCCAGCTCTGGGGTGCTGCACATGAGCCGGTATTTTTCCGTCCGAACACCAACAGCTGGAAAGCAGCTGGATTACTGCCAGACCCAGCTATAGTCAATGAGGATCCGGTAGTGAATTGTAGAATGACAGATTTGCAGAAATCGGGTAAACTGGTCTCTGCTGATACATCCTGCCAGATCTGTTGCCGCATATGTGAACGTACATTTAAACTTTATGGAGGTCATTTACAAAGACTGGCTTTTTACAATGTTTTTTAATTCCCATTTTGTGCTGTCTCTGCTGGTGGAAGATGTGCCTAATTTATGATGACGCATGTTTGCACCTTGAATAGTCTGTGTGCCTGGTGGAAAAACTAGACTGGCTGGAGTAGTCTTTTGCCAACATTTATGCCTGTTTCCAGGCGTAAATGTTAGTAAACCTGCCCCCGACGGGCCCCACTTGACAATCTCATGTGTTTAACGCGACACAAAAATGCCTGTGCGACAAAATATTGTTGCACAGGCATTCCAAAAGTCCAAAAAAGGGATCAGGGAGCATTTTTATGCTAAAAACTGGCCTAATAAATGTTCATAATAATATAATAATAAATCTATATTTATTGTTTGTTTTGCCTTCATTCTGTAAAAATTTCAACCAAAACTGTACATAAACAGAAATTGCTGTTTTTCTTCACAACTCTCCAGCACGTAGAGATCCCCATTCATTCAGATGAACAGTGATGCAGCTTCTCTCTAGCAGAAGGAAGTGGCTCATGGCGAAATAGAGATTGAATCAGTAGTGGATGAAAGTTGTGCACAATGCAAGCACCTAGCAGCTGAGAAAATACTACTAGAAAGCGCTGCTTGTTAAACGAAGAGACTAAAGGCCGGAATGTGGACAAACTGGTTATTTTTTATTGTCTAAAACCCTTCAACATGGAAGCTTTTTGTTCTTCATAGCTTGATATATCCAGAACCACACCCATTAACCCCTTCCGTTCATAGTACTTTTTTTTTTTTCCATTGCTTTTGATTTTCATTTTTTTGAACTGAGATGCTTAAAAAAGCAAGTTCCGGAGAGCTGATACAATATATAATGAGGAATTAGATTCCATTACACGCGGGCTTAACCTTCACCAAGTGCATTCAGCGCTTGCCAGGAGTCATCAATATTTAACAGCTGTTGTTATTATGAAATTCCTCGCTGGGTAATGTGGCTTCATCGTTTGCACGCAATGGTTTGAACCAGTGCCAGAGCTCTGTCAGGCAGAAGACAAGATTGACAGAGGGCTGGGTTTGCGTGACAGCAAGGGTTTGGTCAGCCAGCGGTCTGTTCTCCCTCTGGTGTTCCTCTCTAAATGGGATTCCACTGTTAGGAAAGAAGGCAGTGGGTGAGAAAAAAGAAAGAAAGAAAAAGAAAAAAATGAGAGGCTGGATTATAGCAGTGCTGGGATGGCTGTGCGCCAGCTCCCGCCCACATATAGAGAAGATAGCTGTGCTCACATCACGCGAACATGTCAGGGAGGAGGGGGAGAGGGGAAAGATGCACTGTACATCGCCTGGAGGAGAACTGTTGATGTGAATGGGATGGTAACCCTCTGTGATGCCCTGTTATGTATGGAAAACACATTAACCATCCACTCCTAGGGAGGAAATGCGATCCTTTACTTAACCCTCTTGCTGCCAGCAGAGCCTTCTGCCGCTGACAATAAGAACAAAAGACTTCAGAGCACAAGAATTAAGTCATTTTACAAAGATTTAAGCATGTGGAAAGATTAACTCCTTCATTGTAGGAGCCTGTATTACACTGGCTGTCTCATGTACTTGATTAGTTGTCGTGCAAATAGAGACAAAGTGGAACTTTATACGACCTGCGGAAAACTGTTTCTTCATTAGTTGCAGTGAATTCATGATGAGGGATATCAATGTTTTAAGCTATTCATATATTCATATATATGGTCGTGTGCATGAGCCCTAATGCTTATGTACCTTGCTCTATGTTTTATAACAGATATATGACCTACACTAATCAGCCATAACATTAAAACCAAATATATTGTGAGGATCCCGTTATTCCAGAAAGAAACTATGCTGACCACTCGAGGAATGAACTCCACAAGACCTCTGAAGGTGTCCTGTGGTATCTGACACATTAGGAGCAGGGCCATATTAGCAACTAGGCACCGGGGGAACGGTGCCTAGGGCGGCGGGTTGCCGGGGGCGGCACCCCGCCGGGAGAATCTATAAGCATTGTGGAAAAAATTTCAAAAACCATCATGGAATTTTTTTTAGTTTTTTTCCCGCGGGGGGGGAGGGGGGGGCAATGTGCTGTCGGCGATGTGCTGTCTTGTGCCTTGTGCCCACCTCAGACCTGCCCACCCAGCCACTTAAAAAAACACATACTTACCTGTCCTGCGCTGCCGCTGCCCTCAGGTTCCGCGCTCCACTGTCTTCCCTTCCGGCGTGCACTATGACCTGACGCAGCGTCAGGTCATAGTGCGCGCCATAAGGGAAGACAGTGGAGCGCGGGAGCTGAGGGCAGCGGCAGCGCAGGACAGGTAAGTATGTGTTTTTTTAAGTGGCTGGGTGGGCAGGTCTGAGGGGGGCACAAGGCACAAGACGCTGATCTGAGGTCTGATGGGGGCACAAGACGTTAATCTGAGGTCTGATGGGGCACAAGACGCTGATCTGAGGTCTGATGGGGCACAAGACGCTGATCTGAGGTCTGATGGGGCACAAGACGCTGATCTGAGGTCTGATGGGGGCACAAGACGCTGATCTGAGGTCTGATGGGGCACAAGACGCTGATCTGAGGTCTGATGGGGGCACAAGACGCTGATCTGAGGTCTGATGGGGCACAAGACGCTGATCTGAGACGCTGATCTGAGCTGATGGGGGCACACACTGAGGCTGATGGGGGCACAAGATGCTGATCTGAGGTCTGATGGGGCACAAGACGCTGATCTGAGGGTCTGATGGGTCACAAGACGCTGATCTGAGGTCTGATGGGTCACAAGACGCTGATCTGAGGTCTGATGGGGGCACAAGACGCTGATCTGAGGCCTGATGGGGGCACCAGATGCTCATCTGAGGTCTGATGGGGCACCAAACACTGATCTGAGGTCTGATGGGAGCACAAGACGCTGTGATCTGAGGTCTGATGGGGCACAAGACGCTGATCTGAGGTCTGATGGGGGCACAAGACGCTGATCTGAGGTCTGATGGGGGCACAAGATGCTGATCTGAGGTCTGATGGGGGCACAAGACGCTGATCTGAGGTCTGATGGGGGCACAAGACGCTTGATCTGAGGTCTGATGGGGCAAGACGCTGATCTGAGGTCTGATGGGGTCACAAGACGCTGATCTGAGGTCTGATGGGGGTGAGCACAAGACGCTGATCTGAGGTCTGATGGGGCACAAGACGCTGATCTGAGGTCTGATGGGGGCACAGACGCTGATCTGAGGTCTGATGGGGCACAAGACGCTGATCTGAGGTCTGATGGGGGCACAAGACGCTGATCTGAGGTTCTGATGGGGGCACAGACGCTGATCTGAGGTCTGATGGGGGCACAAAGACGCTGATCTGAGGTCTGATGGGGCACAAGCTGATCTGAGGTCTGAGGCACAACGCTGATCTGGTCTGGGCACAAGACGCTGATCTGAGGTCTGATGGGGGCACAAGACGCTGATCTGAGGATGGCGCACAAAGACGCTGATCTGAGGTCTGATGGGGGCACAAGATGCTGATCTGAGGTCTGATGGGGCACAAGACGCTGATCTGAGGTCTGATGGGGGCACAAGACGCTGATCTGAGTCTCTGATGGGGTCTGATCTGACTGACAAGACGCTGATCTGAGGTCTGATGGGGGCACAAGATGCTGATCTGAGGTCTGATGGGAGCACAATGTGTTGATCTGAGGTCTGATGGGGGCACAAGACGCTGATCTGAGGTCTGATGGGGGCACAAGATGCTGATCTGAGGTCTGATGGCGGCAAGGGAAGGGGGCGCCATTTCATTTTTCGCCTTAGGCAGCAGAAAAGCTAGAAGCGGCCCTGGGCACGGGGTGCGCACAGTTATTTCAATAAACCCTTACCCTGCCGTGGCCACCCGTCCCCATGCCCCATGCAGCTCTCCGGTGCTTCCTCCTGGGCTGGCTGTGTGATACCGCAAGACCCGTAGTTGGGTCACAAGTCTCGCGGGATCACACTGCTTCAGAAGAAGAAGGCGCGCGCTGAAGTCCGGAGCGAACAGGTAAGTATTTTTTTGTGTGTGCTTGTGGCAGTGTACATCTGGAGGAGCACCTGTCAGGCTGGCAAATGGGACAGGTCTTATGGGGGAAAAGCGGGCTGATCTGAGGTCTGATGGGGGCTGGGGCACAAAAGGCTGATGTGATCTCTGATGGGGCACAATGTTCTGATCTGAGGTCTGATGGGAAGGCAGGCAATGGGCTGATCTGAGGTCTGATGGGGGCACAGAAGGCTGATCTGAGGTCTGATGGGGGCTGGGGCACAAAAGGCTGATGGGGCACAATGGGCTGATCTGAGGTCTGATGGTGGCACAGTGGGCTGATCTGAGGTCTGATGGGGGCACAGTGGGCTGATCTGAGGTCTGATGGGGGCACAGTGGGCTGTTCTGAGGTCTGATGGGGGCACAAGAGGCTGATTTGAGGTCTGATGGGGGCACAATGGGCTGATCTGAGGTCTGATGGCGGCACAGTGGGCTGATGGGGCACAATGTGCTGATCTGAGGTCTGATGGGGGCACAGTGGGCTGATGTGAGGTCTGATGGGGGCACAGTGGGCTGATGTGAGGTCTGATGGGGGCACAGTGGGCTGATCTGAGGTCTGATGGGGTACAGTGGGCTGATCTGAGGTCTGATGGGGGCACAGTGGGCTGATCTGAGGTCTGATGGGGGTACAGCGGACTGATCTGAGGTCTGATGGGGGTACAGTGGGCTGATCTGAGGTCTGATGGGGGCACAATGGGCTGATCTGAGGTCTGATGGAGGCATAGTGGGCTAATGTGAGGTCTGATGGGGCACAATGGGCTGATCTGAGGTCTGATGGGGGCACAGTGGGCTGATGTGAGGTCTGATGGGGGCACAGTGGGCTGATGTGAGGTCTGATGGGGGCACAGTGGGCTGATCTGAGGTCTGATGGGGCACAGTAGGCTGATCTGAGGTCTGATGGGGGCACAGTGGGCTGATCTGAGGTCTGATGGGGCACAGTAGCCTGATGTGAGGTCTGATGGGGGCACAATGGGCTGATGTGAGGTCTGATGGGGGCACATATGGGGTTGGGGTACAGCAATTGGGGTACAGCAATTGGGGTACAGCGGGCTGATCTGAGGTCTGATGGGGGTACAGTGGGCTGATCTGAGGTCTGTTGGGGGCACATTCTAATGATCTAAGGTCTGATGGGGCACATTCTGCTGATCTGAGGACTGATGGGGGCACATTCTGCTGATCTGAGGTCTGATGGGGTCACAATACGCTGATCTGAGGTCTGGTGGGTGCATAGTTGGTATGTGGTATGTTTATCATGACTCCTTTAGTTGCATTAAGTTTGCTGGCAAGCTCTAGATACGGTACATTGCTGCGATAGTTATGTAGAAATATAGTAAATACATGCAGGCACAATAGCCTCCATTGTCAGCCTATAGGGCCGACCCCTGTGACTGGACGACTAAAGTGCATAGGGTCAGGTTTTGCTGGGGGGTGGTGGCGCGGCTGAAATTTGGGGGCATGGGGGAATGGGTCGCGTTGGGGGGGGGGCATCATCACAGAGAGTGCCTAGGGCAGCATGAACCTAAATACGGCCCTGATTAGGAGCAGATCCTTTAGATCCTGAGAATCACACTATCATCTATTGGGTTAGAGGAAATGTGTCATCAAGTATGTTATCCACCAGTTAAACCAGATAGTAGTACATCTCCTTTTTTATAATCTATTTTTATTTTGCGTCCATCTTCCCCGAGCTGTTCTTAACAGCATTTAGAAAGCATTGAGGAAATTGCTTTACGGCAGCTCCATGGTTCTCACCTCCTCATAAGTTAGGCGCACTGCAGGCAGTCCGTGCACCTGGAGTAAAAACTACTTCAGCCCCTTAGCACTGTTATCAAGTGCAAATGATAGCAAAATAGCCAGAGTCAAAGTCCTATCCTCGGCCCCCACCAATCCCTCTCCACTCCCAAGTGGTAAGGACGATGTAAAAATGAACCCCAGTTTACAATAGCTCATTTTCTGATGACCACTCGGAAATGTTTTTTTCTCTGTAGAAATATTCCCATCATATCAGATTATTCATCTTTGTTAGGCTATTTTTACTCTTGTGGCAGAAGGGTCTGGCAGGCTGTTCCGGTGGGGGAACAGCCTACTGGATCCATGCTAATGCTAGCCCACCATGCCACTGGAAGTCCGCTCCGGCCCCATTCACTGTAATGACACAGTGTGTTATAGTTTTTGTCCGGCTACCTCTCGGCATGTTTGCCGTGCTGTGGCCGGACCTCCGGCAGCACAGTGGGCTAGCGTTAGCACGGATCCGGCAGGCTGTTCCCCCGCCAGAGCAGCCAGCTGGACCCTGCTGCCGCAAGTGTGTAATTAGCCTAAAGTTGATCATACTTTAGATAAATGTAGACAACTTAAACAAGACATTTCATGCTTTTAACTTAGTGTAGATGAATACCTTTACTTGCAGGGTACCCCTCGCTGAGGCTGACACCCTGTCAGATTTTTCTAAATAGCACTGCGCCCCGCTGTGCCCCTCTGTATTTTTCGCGCTCAGTATGCTAATACTGAGCGTTGGAGCAGGGAGGGCGAGACCCCAGGGTTTCTTAATGGGCGTCTCCTTCTCCCTGGCTGTGCCGCAATCCAATCACAGTGGAGAGTGTCACAGCCAGGGATTTTTTTTTCAGGGTGGCAGCATCAGCGGGGGGTACCCTGCAAGTAAAGGTATTTATCTACACTAAGTTAAAAGCATCTTATAAAGGGAAAAGTACTGTACCACTGGGCTTAGGGGAGACCCCTATAGTTAAGCCAGTGGGCGCAGCTGTAAAGGAGCAGGCCGGGCCATTAAGGGGGCGCTCTGGGAGGGCGCCCCCTTAACTGGCCGGGAGTGAAGCGCCCTGTGCAACCGCACGGGTCGCACACCCAAAGGCCGGCCCTGTCCACACCCAACTCTTGGTTGAACTTTAGTGTTTAAATTTTAGGTAATTTAGGAAAACTTTGATTCTAAATCTGAATTTCCTCGTGCTTCGTGGTAACGAATCAGGTTTTCCTAAAATTGTGGCACGTGTTACAAAGCGAAACTAAGTGTAGACAAGTCTGGGAACGCAAGATCACCCACAATGCTCCTCTATAGTGCCCTAGTAGTTATAATGCTCCTCTGTAGTGCTCCGAGTAGTTATAATGTTCCCCTATAATGCCTCCAGTAGTTTTAATGGTCCTCAGTAATTCTTCCAGTAATTTTAATGGTCTCCTATAGTACCTCCAGTAGCTATAGTGATCCTCTATAGTGCCCCAGTAGTTATAATGGTTCCTATAATGTCCCCAGTAGATATAATGGTTCCTATATTCCCCCCAGTAATTTTAATGGTCTCCTATAACAGTGCCCCTATTAGCTATAATGGTCCCCTATAGTGGCCCCAGTAGCTACAATGGTCCTCTATAATGCCCCAATAGTTTTAATGGGAACCTGTAGTGCCTCCAGTAGCTATAATTGTGGTCTGTAGGTGAGTAATGACAAAGAAAAAAAATGAAATACTCACCTGACATCCGTTCCATGTCTCTCTCCGTGATGCAAGCTGTGGCCGGGGGTGGCACAGGGGGCTCATGGTGCGAAGACATGCACGTTCTTCAGCCTGTATCGCATGGAGTAGGAGTCAGGTGAGTATTGAATTTTTTTTTTCACCTCCCTCCACAGTATTCACAGCATGCGCTATGAATACTGAAGATAAATCACAGACAGGCTTTTTTCTGCCAGATGTTATGGATGGCAGAGAAAAACACCCTGTTTTTATGGCCGGTTGGCAACCCTGATGCAGCTGACCTGAGGGACTATAAAAAGGGTGTCCAGTTCAGGCACCAGGAGGGGAAAATTGCAAGTCCCCCTTAGGTCCTTCAAAGATTTGTAAAAGAATAGTGGAGGACAATTACCACCAAGACCCAGAATGGTGTGTTTTGTTGGTATGAACTAAGGAGACGTGACTTTTTTTTTATGAGACCCTCTTTGCCATTGAAAATGTTAATATGTCACAGGGATTTGTCAAAATGGTTGGTCTGAATTTCACTGAGTTTCTTTGGATACTAGAAATGGGTGTGCTCATTTAATAATTTCAAAAAGCAAAGATATGGCATCTTGTGATCCATTCATATAGTTTGCATTATGAAAGCTGTCAGGGTGAATAAAAAACAGTCATTCATGACTGCATGAGTCTCCCTTTCCTATAACAAACACAAGGTCTCAGTCAAAGATTAGATGGATAAATCTGAGTCACGGGGTGGAATAGCACATTCATATGGATTTGCTCAAACAGAGGTGGAGGCAAACAGGCCGGTTTACATGGGATGCATTCAAATACAATAGAAAACATATGTAATGAATACAGCCATCTCCATTTCATAGATTTCTGAATTTCCGCTAACTAAACATTTTTCAGCCATAAGAAAAAGTTATAGAACCCACCTGTCTGCTGAACCATTGTGGCTCAATCTGGAAAAGTAGTATGGAAAGGGTACAGCTACATGGCGACATGAATGCTACGTGACACTTCATATAATGTATTTCAGTGGTCACAATGCCACATGCAACATACTGCGACAGTCACAAAAAAATCCAACTTGAATTTTTTGCAACTATTACATGTCGCATTGTGACACCATTGAAATACATTATATGACATGTTGTGTGACTTTCTTGTACCCTAATTGTACGTCCACATGTAAGTGAAATGCTGTGGATTTACCATCGTGGATTTTTGTGCAGCTGATCCACAGAGTTGTACAGTACTAGCAAAGTGAGTGAATTTTTAGTAATTCTCATCCACGCACTGCAGAAAAAAGTCGCAGCAGGAATTGACCTGTGGTGCAGATTTGAAATCTGCAGCATGTAAATTTATTCTGCAGATTTTCTTTGCTGATTTCACCCTTTGAAATGCAAAAAGTGAAATCTCTGTCAGATCCGCAACATCCACAACCAAATTTTCAACAACAAAAAATGCATATTGCTCCATATTTCTCTACTGCAAATTTTCAGTTACAAGTCCTATCCTGCACACGGTGCAGATTCCACACAGTTTTTCAAATTGCAGCGTAATGCAGTACCAGCAAAGTGTATATGAGATTAGACAAAACTTGTTTGCTTTTTTTTCTTACAGTGCCTTTTCCACATTTTTTCACGTTGAACCCACAAACTTAGGGTACTTTCACACCTGCGGCATCAGACTCTGGCAGGCTGTTCCGGCGGGTGAACAGCCCGCCGGATCCGTGCTGCCGCAGGTGCACATGTGGGGCCAGAACTACGCTACGGCCCCATTGACTGTAATGGGGACAGGCCACGGATCCGGCTGCAGCACGGCAAACCCTGCCGAGAGGCAGCCGGAACAAAAGTACAACATGCTGATGGGATTTTATCTCATAGACTGAGACCTGTTATCTAAACTAAATGTGTTAAGCAAACACCTTCAATTGCTTTTCAATGGCTTTTGTTTCAAGATAACGCGATGAGTTAATTTGCGTTAAGAGTTTGTGTGTTTACCCTGCTACATCTGTATGTGAGAAGTGAAAAGAAAATTATACAAGGTTTTCAACATTTTTAATAAATAAAAAGTGTGGTGTGCATTTGTATTTAGTTACCTGTTCTCTGATACCCCTACATAAAATCCAGTATGACCATTTGCCTTCAGAAGTCACCCACTGTAATTAGTAAATAGAGTCCACCTGTGTGTAATGTATTCTCAGTAGAACTACAGCTGTTCTGCAAAGGCCTCAGAGGTTTGTTATAGAACATTAGTGATCAAACAGCATCATAAAAACTAGGGAACCCACCAGTCAGGTCAGGGATAAAGTTGTGCAGAAGTGTAAAGCAGGGTTATGTTATAAACACAAACTAAGCTTTGAACTGTTCAATCCATCATCCGAAAATGGAAGTAGTATGATACAACTGCAAACCTACCAAGACATGGCTGCCCACCTGAACTGACAGTCCAGGCAAGGAGAGCACTAATTAGAGAAGCAGCCCATGGTCATTCTGGAGGAGCTGCAGAGATCCACAGCTCAGATGGGAGAATATGTCCACAGGACAATAATTAGTAGTGTACTCCACAAATCTGGCCTTGTTGGAAGAATGGCAAGAAGAAAGCAAGCTACAGTATAAGAAGTCCTGCTTTCAGTTTGCCACAATCCATGTAGGGAACACAGCAAACATGTAGAAGAAGGTGCTCTGGTCGGATGAGACCAAAGTTGAATTTTGTGACCTAAATGCCAAAAAGTTTTGTCAGAAAACTGAAACTGCACATTAACACACCATGCCCACTGTGATACATGGTGGTGACAGCATCATGCTATAGGTGTGATTTTTTTTTCAGCAGGAGCAGGGAACCCTGTTAGAGTTGATGGAAAGATGGATGGAGCTAAATATAGTGCAATCCTGGAAGAAAACCTGGTAAAGGCTGCCAAAGACTTGAGACTGGGGCAACAACCTTAAATATACAGCCAGAGCTACAATGGAATGGTTTAGATCAAAGCATATTCATGTGTCTAAGTCCAGACCTAAATCCCACTGAGTATCTGTGGCAGGACTTGAAAATTGCTGTTCAAAGAAGAATGGGCAACATTTTCAGCCTATAGATGTGTAAATCTGGTAAAGGCATAGCCCCCAAATATTTGCAGCTGTAACTGCAGCAAAAGGTGGTCCTACAGCTCAGAGGGGGCTGAATACAAGTGCATGCCACACTTTTCAGATTTTTATTTATTAAAAGTTTTGAAAACTATGTATCATTTACTTTTCCCACATACTTGTTACTTTGTGTTGGTTTATCAGATAAAATACCAATAAAATACATTTAAGTTTGTGGGTCTAAGGCTACTTTCACACTTGCGTTGTTAAGGTTCAGGTACTGAGATCCGGCACATTTTGCACACCAGGATGCATCCGTTCTGTTAGGATGCAGTTGTGTGATATCAAAACTGGAAAAAAAACGGATCAGGCACTAAATACATTGAAAGTCAATGGATGACGGATCCGGTTTTTTAGTCTCCTAAAAAAAACTGATCCGTCACCATTGATCAGTTTCTTTCAGTTTTTATGATCGGACACAAAAGTACAGCTTGCTGCGGTTTTGTGTCCGCTCACAAAGCTGAAAGCTGCCTGAACTGAAGACATCCTGATGGATCCTGAACAGATCTCTTTCCATTCAGACTGCATGGGGACAAAACTGATCAGTTTTTTTCCGGTATTGAGATCCTCTGCCGGATCTCAATACCGGAAAACCACAAGTGTGAAAGTTCAAGGAGTATGCATACTTTTTCAAGGCACTGTAGGTGCAGAACTTGACCTGCTGTGCAGACTTTGAAATCAGAATTTCAATTATTGTTGCATTTTTTTTGTGTGCATTTTTTTGTGTTAATGGAAGTGTGATCTGTGTAAAATCCACATCAAATCAGCACCAAAAAACCTCATAAAAAACCATAACTGCAATAAAGTGTGGTTTTTTGTGTGTTTTTTGTGTGATTTTTGGTCCAGATTTCTTGCAGATTTTCTGAACATATATCTGCACTGTGTGCAGCCACCCTTAGGCCACCTGCACATGTTGCTGAATATGTGCAGTTTTTCCATGCAGATTCCTATGTACCGTAGAAAGATTTCAGCATATTACCGTACCAGCAAAGTGTATGAGATTACACAAATCTCATGTTCACTTTGCCAATTTTTTTCCATGTGGAAATTGACCTGTCATGTGGATTTCCAAATCCGCAGTATGTCAATTTTGTTTACATTTTAGCTGTTGATTTGAGCCTTTTCAACGAACAGGGGGAGGGCTGTGGCAAAACCCCAAGGGTTTTACTCTGTGGGAGTAGAAGGATGTACTATTTCTACATCGGGTTCCTGCAAACAAGATATTTCACTGTTTAGCGGTATGATGTGCCCAGGAAATCGGATACTCACATGTTACATATGGTCTGGGACTGTGCGGTCCTTATGGCAGAGGGGTTGTTGGCCTTATTAATAAAGTATTTTCCACTGTTTTGGTTCCGGGTCCCTGGTTATGCCTGTAATTGATCAATGGAATTGAACAATGTGGAGGAGAATGTTAAGTTGGGCATCCAGAGGATTCTATATCAGGCGCGTAAGGCTATTGCAGCCAAGTGGATCGCCCCTGATCGCCCCACTGCTCAGGAATTTCTTTTTAGGCTGGAGCATGGAGTATATCTTAAAGAAAATGTGTCACCAAAAATGTTTTCTGTCAGTTAAAACCAGATGGTAACACATATCCTTTTTATCTAATCTTTTATTTTCTGATTTTTCTGCAGATTTATTTTATTTCCTGATCATTATTATGAAGCGGCCATCTTGCCTGAGCTATTCTTAAAGGGGTTCTCCGGGAATTAACAAAATGAAAATATTTAAATATTAGTTTATTATAAATATATTCCAAAATACCTTTCATTAGTTATAATGGCTCATTTTGTCTAGGGAGCAATCATCGGGAGAAATAAAATGACTGCCATCCTATTCGTACACACAAAACCTGTCGTAATCACACAGCGGGACAAGTTATTTCACAACACTGAGCTAAAGAGCTGCCTCATCCTCTTCTCTGCTCTGTTTGCCAGGAATTGGGGTCCTGAATACAGCTGATAAGATCATCAGCTGAATCTCTGTGGGAATGGAGCTCACAAGGAGACATGAAGTCCAGATAGGATGGACAGGACAGATTGTGGTAATGTGGGGCTTTGGTGATGAAGTCTGCATACATGTGCTGATGCACATTACCCCCACTTCCTCTCTGTATTTCATGTCTCCTCATGAACTCCATTCCTACAGAGATTCATCTGAAGATCATATTAAACTGTATTCAGGATCAAAGAGGAGGATGAGGCAGCTCTTTAGCTTAGTTTCCTGAAGTAACTTGTCCTCCTGTGTGATTAGGACAGGTTTTGTATGTACTAATAGGACAATGACCATTTTGATTCCCTTGATGATTGCTCTATACACAAATCAAATCATTATAGCTAATGAAAGATATTTGTGAATATATTTATAATAAAGTAATATTTAAGTATTTATATGCAAGTATGTAAATAAGGAGTGGCACTCACCCGGTTCTTTTGTTGCTGCTTTATTAAATTCACAGGGGTTCACATTCCGCTGACGAAGCGCGGAGAGGCGCGAAACGGCCGTTGCCGCATACACTGTACAAGATACCCGCACCGCGGAATGTGAACCCCTGTGAATTTAATAAAGCAGCAACAAAAGAACCGGGTGAGTGCCACTCCTTATTTACATACTTGCATATAAATGATTTTGGAGGTCTGTGGAGGTGAAGCACCCCCGGAGAAGTCGCACGCCGGTTGTGAATGAACCCGCTAAAAGTAAGAGTCGCATGTGCCGATCTCACATATTTTTCTTTGAACTTAATAATATTTAAGTATTTTCATTTTCTTAATTCCCGGAGAACCCCTTTAACAGCATTTACACAAGCATTAAAAAAATGCTTTACGGCAGCCCCATAGCTGTGAATATAGATTTGTATTGACTTGCATTTTTCCATTGGTGATGGCATTATTTTCACATGCAAGATGTCTCTTGTGTGTAAGATTCTGCATCCTACCTATTCTTATTGATTGATATGTCTGTAATATTGCTCTTCTTTTAATGCTATACCTTTTGCCTAGATGCACGTTTTGGCTCTCTCCTCTTTAATTTATATAAGGGGTCGAAGGACGGGAAATTTTTTATTTATTTTCTTATGCTTTTTATTATTATTATATAATGTTTAAAATACATTAATAAAAATTATCTAATTAAAAAAAAAGCTGCTGACTCCCCCTTCCCACCTGCTACAGTTTGACAGTTTTCTTCTTGTGTATAGAAAAGGTGTCAGTCAATGGCGGGAGGAGCTGACCACTCATGAATACAAGGACTCCTGAAGCCGCAGATAATACTTTATACTGCCCTCAGATATGGAAACATACACCTAGCAGCAGGTTCCCTTTGGTTCCCTGGAGGATTTTTTGTTTTTGAATTTTCGTTTTTCACTCCCTGCCTTTTTTGAGCCATAACTTTTTTTTTATTTTTCCATTGACATAGCCATATGAGGGCTTATGTTTTGTAGGACAAGTTGTGCTTTCTAATGACATGTAATATTGCATATGATAGTGATAGTGGGAAGCTCGAAAAAAATTTGAATTTTGTGGGCCAGTAGGATTACAACTAGTGTTGAGTGAATTGAGCTTCAGATCCTAAATCCAAAGTCAATTTGTTCAAAACTTTGTTTTAATTCTGCATGGAGAGCCATCTACACCATTTGCCATATGGCATAAGTATTTTTATAATTTAATAATATAGGCATTTTAAGCCGTAGTAATGCCTATTAGGTTTATTTTTATTTTAAATTTAGGGAAAGGCGAGATTTTGAATTTTTCTATATTTTTCTATATTTTTAAAAAGTTTATTTTTGAAACTTCTAGGTGACTATAAAAAGTAATCATTAGATGTCTATTTACTAATGGATTTTGATCTTTTACTGAATATATAATTCAGTACATTCCAGTGCAATGCTGCCACCTGCTGACCCGTATTGGAATATTCCTGATCATCATTCCTGGCATCAGAGTCTCCAGCAGACTCCGGCTTATAATTACAAGTTAACAGCTTCCCACAGCTCAGCGAGGGAAAGCTATTACTGGTGCAGGAGATCATGGCTCCTGCATTTTCACCACTCAGATGCTGTGGTCATAAGTGACCATGGCTGGCATCTGATGGGTTAAAGTGTTTTTTTTAAAGAGGTCATTAATATCAGATCGGCGGGGGTCCGATTCCTGCCACCCCGCCGATCAGATGTATGAGGGTAGGTCATCAATATTAAAATCAACAACCCCTTTAAATGACTGTGATTGTCATTATCGCCAGTCGCAGACATTATCACTGGGTTTCTGCTGTGTGAAACAGAAGGAAACCCAACAGCGATGGGGCCATATTTAAAGTGATCACTTCTGCATTTATGGCGACTAAGAGATAAATCACTCCACATATCAGAAGCAGAATGTATTTTTTCTGCAGATGTAGGAAGCAGACTTAGGCTAAATTCACATGAAAAATTGGCCATGTAACAGCCGTCACACAGCCATTTTTAGAGCCATTGTGGTCTATTGGCCTATCTACATGTCCCATTTTGTCTGATTTCACAGACCGATGGCCCCCATACAATTGAAGCGGGTCGTTTTTAACGTCCGTCTTTTAGAAAGCACCTGATATAAAAGAAGGTTGTTAAAAACAGACCACATTGACATGGCCTTAGAAATAAGAGAAAAACTTGTGTTTTGATAATGTTTCATGTTGTTAGAACAATCAGCTTATTAAAAAGATTAAGTTCAATTAAATGGCTAATGAATTGTCCCTTTAAGCAGCTCCCAGGGCACTCCTGCTTTAACAATCAACTGTTAGTAACAGCTTAAATTCTTGAAGCAGACAGTCGGGGTCTGAGGAAGCTCTGAACCCAGTTGTCAACAACTTTGATTGCTGGATTCTATGACCATGGGACAAAAGGGAACTCCCCACTACAATTAGTTCACCTGGTTTCTTAATAATAATAATAATATTAACTTATTATGTAATATCCATTGCAGCACAGTTTACTCAGGTATGGAAAATTTAGGAACATGCCAATAATACTGTGGTAGATGCTCCTTGCCTGCAACAGTGGCACATTCCTGTCAGGCTTTGCTCTCCTCTGTCGTTATTTCCCTTCTTCCCTTGTGGCTAGCTATGTGTTTTTGAATTAGCGATGATCAAGTTACAGCTCTGCTGCTGGAGAGGAGGGACATCGCTCCTTCATTGCCCAATGTCCTCCTGATGTTGTGATGTTCCTGGAAGCAGAGTTGCTGCACGGCTAGGCTGATTAGACAGACTTCTCAATCTGAGTCAGGACAGCAGAGGTTCTGACTGCTGGATTCGTACCAGTACCAGTGTTGTACTGTGCATTAAAATGGTTTATTTTATTTTATTAATTTTATTTAATTTTTAGAAAATGCATACAATGACATATTGAAGTAGCTTTATTATTTTGAAGCCTATTTCTGACAATACAGAAATTTAGGTGGCTGGAATGAATGTTTAGTATAATTATTATTTTTATATTTATTTGCACAGTTTCTCTGAATATAACACCCTTCCAAACTACAGTAAGCTCTGTATATTATAAAGAGTGCTGAATCTGACTATGTAACTCATATCTTGATACTCACTGGAATTCCAAAGTTGTCTTCCCACAAAATGAGAAGAAATGCTTTGAGAGGGTTCCTTGGGATGCGGAGGAATCCTCTCAACGCATCTTTACTGCCAGTTTGCAGGAGCACAGCATTAGAATGAGTGAGTATAAAGATGCAAATTTAATAAACAGACTCAGCAACTCTTTTTTTTCTTTTTTTCTTCATAAATTTCATACATGTAAAAATAGAATCTCACATTTCAAACTCAAATTTCATATATTCTTTACCCTTCCTCCCCCCACCCCTTTCCCCTGATCCCCGACTCCCCTACCTCCCCCCGCCCCCATCAACCCCACCATCCCAGCTCCCCAGGGACAAAAAAAGAAAAAGAAAAAAGGGGATTTATTTTCTTTTTCCTTAATATTTTCCTTGCGTCTCAACTCTTCCTCTCTCTGCAACTCTCCCCTCTTCACCTATTATGATAATTCCATGTTATAACGAGTTTGGATATATTGCTCCCAGCAGTTCCATAACCTCTTGTGGGTGTATAATTTGTTTTTTTTTCAATATAACCCGCTTTTTCTAAAGATCAATTTGCATTCATTAAATTTATCCGTTCTCTCACAATAGGTACTTCATTCCTCATCCATTCTTTAGCAATCGGCAATCTTGCCATAAAGAAAGAATTATATATCATTTGCTCTTTATCCTTCTCCATTCCTTGTGGAAGGTCTCCCAAAATACACATGGGTAGAGAAGGTTCCAGTTTATAATTATAAATATAGCCAGTCATATCAGTTAAATTTAGCCAAAATGGTCGTATCTTTGGACATCGCCACCATATGTGTGTGATGTTCGCCTCCTCAGAATCGCATCTAGGACAAGTCCCTGGTGTATTAGTGGATAATTTATGAAGCCATCAAGGAGTCACATACAATCGATGTAAAATCATAAATTGTGTAATCCTAAAATGAGGGATTATAAAAGGAATTATAATTTACCCAAAGTCTGTGCAAATATTCCTATGTTATGGGGCCTATATCTCTTTCCCACCTAACCTTACTGCAACATGACAGTTCTCTATTAATTACTTCCCTAAACTTACTGTATAACAATGAAATAAGCTTCTGTTTACCCTTCCATCCCAGAATAAAGTTCATCACCTCGTGTGAGGCTAGCTTTAAATACTTTTTTTTTTAATTGCCTTAACAATTGAACTCAGTTGACTATACCCAAAAAGCATATCCTTTACTCAGCAACCTTTACATTATATATAGCTTCCAGTATTTTGGGGGGTGTTTGGGGGCTGACAAGATTTCCTTTGAACAGGACAGGTTTGGGAACATGTGGTTTATGAAAGTGTTTTCATAGGTGTTTTCCACTCGGAAATTGATGAAAGTAGTAAAAAGCAACATAAACGTTCTCTAGCATAATAGTGTGTATGGAATACATGTGGTATGGATAGAAATCATGCTGGCCATAATGTTCTAGTGGCTCTAGGGCCACCCTCATTCTCCTTGTACACTCCTCACTTTGAAATTGCAACCCCAAGAAGGTGCATGTTCATTTCCCATGGAGCATTGCTAATAAATCTCCATACAATGGAGTACTTCCAATAAGTCTCCATACATGGCTGGTTTCTTTAAGGAAATTGAGCACCCTCTCTAAGCGTAACATTAAGAAGGAAAACTCGTGGAATTATGGAAACTACAGGATCAATAGTTATGTGAATGATATGCAAATAAAAAATGGAAACAAAATATTCAAAACATCCTAATATTTTGTGTATGTATTAGTGCCACACGCAGTAATACACATGCTTACAAGCCATGGCACGCAATCAATGTGGTTAATAATGGATTCTTAGGATGTTCTGTCACGCTGACTGGACTTCAGCAAATCATCAAGATCTTCTGCTGGCCCTGGTACCACTCATAGGCTGCGCAAGCCGCTAACAGGAGAATAAGCAACATGCAGCTTGGCTTTGTTCTGTTGAAAAACAGCTTCTGGGACTTTGGAGAACTGGCCATTCCACTGGTTCCTTGACCAAATCAATGTAAGGCCTGAAGTGAAGAGTAGATGGGTCTGGCCACCCTAAATTAGTCACCCTACACCATAATCCCAGGAGTAGGACCAGTGTGATGTTCCTTTGTGAAGGCCTCTTTGTGACATTGTCCACATGGTCTCCAGACCAATCTCCAGTTATCATTGTGTCTGAGATAAAAGATGCATTGCTGAAGAGGATAGACCTCCATTCCAGCCTCCATTGCTGTGGAAGCACTGTACCAACTAACTAATTGGGGCTTGAGATAGTCCAAAGGACATTATCCTGGTGGTCCCCTGGTTTTTGTCCTTTAACCACTATACAAGGATTTGGTCTCCACCAGGCTGCTACCTCTTGAACTAGTCCCGGTGTAGTTGGCAAATGACCCACAGGAGTCAGAGACACTGATGCGAAGCACTGAGGTATCAGTCAATACTCGTAGTCATTAAACATGCAGAGAGTAGAGTTTGTGCAATTCCATGAAACTAATCTGAGATCAGGGCAGGCAGAAGAGGGTCAGTATGGTAGACAGGCTGAGTTCAGGGCAGACAGCGGAATATCAGAATCGGTTAACAGGCAGAGGTTCGGTACACAGGCAGACAATGGCAATGCACACTTTTCTGGTTAAACTAGCAAGCTAGGAACCTAAGCTCAGACACTTCTTCCTTGGGAAAGGTGCTTTCAATACCCACAGGTATATAGCTATTGGCTGGCAAAGATTGGAGCTAAAGTGCACTGACCCTTTAAAATCCAGGGAGTAGGCATATGGAGACCCTATGGGACATAGGAAGAGGCCTTACAGCCTGGCATTCACTGCAGCCTCCAACGAGGGACAAAGGACTTTGGCGGCCATACCGCTGCTGGAACGCAGAGGGGACCCAGCGGGGACTGGCTGACAGGCAAAAGCTGGATGATTGATGCTGCGCCCATGCCCAACCCATATAGACGGATGACAGAAACCACCCCATGAGGATACTCCCTTTCTTACACCCTCTCCTCTTTGACCCAGAGCTTTGTAGAAACTTCTTCAGGAGAGCAGGGGCATGATTATTTTCCAAAGATTCCCAGTATCTCTCATCTGGATCAAACTTTTTCAAGCCAATCAAGAAAAAGGCAGTGCCCCTCACCTTCTTCATCCCTAGAATGTTCTTTACCTTGTACACCTTTTCAGAGCTGACTGGAGAAGCAGGATGTCTGGAGTTCCAGTTGAGAACAATGGGCTTAAGAAGGGACACATTAAAGGAATCAAACATCTGTGAAGAGGCAAGAAATGCAGTTTATATCATACTGGGTACAGTTATTTTAATACCTCAGAGTGAGCGAAAGAAACAAGGTGCCAACTTAAGTTACTGAAGTTACTCTGAGCCTAAGATTCTTAGAGGACAACCAGACCTTATCCCTAGGTGAAAACTGTGTGCAAGTCTGCATCTTCCATCCGCAAACTTCTTCATTTGAGCTGATGAGCGTTAAAGAGTGAACCTAGTCTCATTACAAATCTAAGAATTTTTTTTACAGAAGAGTCAATTGCTTGTATTGCAGAGGGCACATTGAGAGGACAGGTCACTCCTACTTGGCAACCATACACAATGGGAAACAGGGATTTGCCAGTAGCTGCACTAGAATGATTATTATAGCAAGACTGCCCACGAAAGCAAAGCAGCACAATCGTCTTGATGAGCATTGGTGAAGCGGGGCAAATAGTTGGGTAAGATCTGGTTTATGTGCTCCACTTGTCCATTGGTCTGCGTGTAGTAAGTGGGAGAAAAGTCCAATTTGACATCCAGAAGGTTGCAGACAGCTCTCCAGAACTTGGATGCAAACTGAACTCCCTGGTCTGATACAGTGTGCAAAGGAAATCCATGAAGATGGAAAATGTGCTGGTTGAAAAATTTAGGGTCACGAATTAGGTTGTCTTCGAGAAGCGATCCCCTATCACCTAGATTACAGTGCAGACAGAGGAGGGAGGCAAATCAGTAATGAATTCCATGGCAATATGCTACCACAAAACCTTGGACATGTGTAAGAGAAGTAGGAATCCTGAAGGTATTTGTCTCAGGTTCTTATTATGGGCACAAGTAGTAAAAGCAGACACAAATTCCTGAATATCTTTACGCATAGAAGAAGGCCACCAGTAGAGTCAGCATGAGTTCATAAGTTTTACGGAGGCCAGGATGACCCATGGGTTTTGAGCAATGACCCCAGACTAGCATATGTTTCCTCTTGGCAAAAGGGACAAAGGTCTTGCCTGGTGGGATATCCTTTAGCTGGACTAGAGCAACAGGAACAATGCAGGCTTTATCTAGGATATACTAAAGCTCCGCCTCTCAATCAGTAGTTTCAAAAGAACAGGACAGGGCATCCACTTTAATGTTCTTGTATGCGTGGCAAAAATGTAAAAGACAATTAAATTGGGCAAAGAATAAGGACCACTAGGTCGCTGAACAGACTGAAGATAGATCAGATTTTTGTGATGCATATAGATGACAACCAGGTAATTGTCTCCCTCTACCAGATAATGCCAACTCACACCAAATCCTTCTTTTTTTCAACAAGTTTTTTTTAAATTGGACCTGTCACTACAAAATGCAATGGAATCTGCAGGCAACATGTTATTAAGCATGAGGTGATCAGATTGATATATAGTTTTGTGGGTGAAGATTCTGTAAAACATATAATTTATACATTAATATTGATAGCATTCTTTATGTAAATGTCTATGCAACTGCTCACATGAGTGGACTTAAGTTAAGAAAAGCAGAAATATGTAAAAGAAATCTGATCACCTCCTTCTGATTTGTAACATGCTGCCTGTAGATTGCACTGCATTTTGTGGTGACAGGTCCTGTTTAAAAGGATTGTTTAGGACTAGAAAAGGGTCAGCTGTGTCTCAAGAAACAGGACATCTGTCCCTATACTTGGACACTGTGAACTAAACTGTAGTATAAGAAACAGCACAAGGACAGATGTGACACTGTTTCTGGAAAAACCTAATGACCTTTCTTTTAGTCATGGACTCATCTTTAAAAGGGTTATCCAGGAATGGATAATGATGACCTATCATCAGGACAGGTCATCATTATCACATCATTGGGAGTCTGAGTCCTGGAAATCCCCCGATCAGCTGTTTGAAGGAGCTGCTGCACTCACCGGAGCTCTGGTACAGCAGCTGTGCTTGGTACTGCAACTCTGCCACATTCACTGAGCTACTCCTAGGCCTCCTAGGCTTAGGAAGAGGCCACAGCGCTCACGGAGCACTGGTCTCTTCTAACAGCTGATCTGGTATTGGCCTATCCAGAGGATAGCTTAGGGCATGAATACTAGGACTCCATTCAGTTGATGCCCATTATAACATATGAAAATTGGCTTCCTAGCATTGGGTAGTGTACATCTTAAAAAAAAAATTATATAGATATATATATATATATATATATATATATATATATATATATATATGAAAAGTGTCTTTAAAGGGGCTGTTCACCCCTAGGGACCTTTTCTACAGATCCCCTAGAGTGGCCAACTCCCGTGAATAAGCATACTTAACTGATCCCCGCCACTTGGTTCTGGCTCCATTTCTGCCCCATCAGCTCTGCAGGTCCCAAGTCTCCCCATGTCAACATCCTATTTGGTGCATGTCACATAACCACTGCAGCCAAAAACATGTAAACAGGATGTTTATGTGGGGAGACCCAGGACCTGCAGAACCAACGGGCCAGTGATGGAGTTGGAACCCAACAGTTGGGATCAGGTAAGTATGATTACAATGGTGGATCCAGACTGTGGGGATCTGTAGAAAAATTCTCCAGAGGTGAACAACACCTTTAAGGTTTTCTGGTACAAATGAAGACTATCCTAAGGATCCTTTTGGTTTTACTTACTGTTTTAAATGGGTTGTCTCGTTTCATGATATTGATGTCTGTCCTCAGGATAGGTCATGAATATTTGATCAGAGGGACTCTTAATCCAGGTACCCCCATTGATCAGCTGCCACAATGCTTATATATTCTTCAGTGCTTATATTACAAAATTTCAGTACTATATACTCTTCAGTGTTAACCATTATGTCGTCAACACTGTAGCAGCACTGCAGAGTAATTCAGCATGTGAATGGGAGCAGAAGCTGTAATTACCCTGCATCACTGCTACAATGGGGTCAAATCTTCCTGCCGAATCCCGGCATTTATAGTCAGTGTGCTAAGGCAGTGGGTCTGGAGAACTATCCAGAGAACAGCCTGCCAGATTGCTTTAGCAATAGTATGATAGTCGCTTTACTATATTGCAAAGTGACACTGCTTTATTAACACATACTTATTTTATACTGAGAAAAAAATAAATACGTTTTATTATTTTACTGTGTAAGAAATGTCAGTGAGCGACATTTAAAGAACTCTGGGAGTTTCTAATGCACAGCATGCTAATTCTGTTAAAGGTTTGAGAATTTGCCAAATCATAAAAAGCACAGCGCTCCATGCTGTCACATATGAAAATTGCATGCTGCTCTTTCTATGACCTCTGACTGTAACACTTCACTGAGTCTCTCACACTGATCAGTTCTGTTACTTATATTTTTTTTTACTCACCTTGTTTAACAGCAATTGAGGAACAGCACTCCAAGAAGCAACCATGCCAGCCGGTCGGTCACGCAATAAAAGGAGACAACCCATCCGGAGGGATTGCCATGCCAGAAGGAGAGCTGCTACTAGAGGTGGGTGATAAAATGCTATCATTTCCTTAACGGCAGTCTATTAATAATTCAAAGCCTTCCCTTTGTGTTCTGTAGATCTCTCTACTATTACAGTTGGCTTGGCAAATTGCTCGTGCCACTGAAAGTGTACGTCTGTTGCTGTTTAGGAAGATAAGACATGCAATGTTTTCCAACACCATGCTTGTTGTTGTTGTTCCTCAGTGAATAGAGAAAGCGATTAGCAAACATCTGAAAATGACTTATTTTTCAGACAATCTGCATGAAATAATTGCAGAGCTTCTATTTTGTTACTTTGTACTTTTTTAAATTTTAAGGGAATGTGTCATCATTGTTTAATCAAGGTTTTATGTTCAAAGGGGTTCTCCTGGAACTACGTAAGAAAATGAAAATACTTAAATATTACTTAAGTATATTCCCAAATACCTTTCATTAGTTATAATGGCTAATTTTATCTGGGGAGAAATTATCAAGAGAAATAAAATGGCCGCTGTCCTATTAGTACACAGAAAACCTGTCCTAATCACACAGCAGGGGAAGTTACTTCAGAGCAGTGAGCTAAAGAGCTGCCTCTCTGCTCTGCAATTTTAAAACTAAGATCTGAAGTCTTCGGTACCTACTGGTACCTAGGTACTGAAGCCGACTTCGGATCCCAATTTTAAAATTGTTTTCAAGTTGAATAATCGATGTCCAAAGTTATTCAACAAAGTCTTGTGCGACTTCAGGGATAATAAATTTCACCTCGGCGGAGCCCATACATTTGAAAACTGTATGGAGACGGATCTCCTTACAGCATTCAAACGAAGTTTTGACCGAAGCGACTTTGCTCAACACTAATCATAATCTCTGACAAGTAGAGCAGAGAGGAGCACAAGGCAGCTCTTTAGCTCAATTTTGTGAAGTAACTTGTCCTGCTGTGTGATTAGGACAGGTTTTGTGTGCACTAATAGGACGGTGGCCATTTTATTTCTCCTAATGATTGCTCCCTAGACAAAACGAGCCATTATAACTATTGAAAGGTATTTTGGAATATATTTATAATAAAGTAACATTTCAGTATTTTCATTTTCTTAATTCCTGGAGGACCCCTTTAAAGTTGCTCTGTCATCAGGATCAACCCTATTAAACCAGACATACTGGCTGGTAGGGCTCATCATGCTGACTAAAACTACACCTTTCTTTTGTCTATACGATAAATAGCTGCAGAGAAATCTGAGTTTTTATTAATATGCAAATGAGCAATTCAAGCACTCAGAGGCGGAGCTGAAAGGTCTGAGCACTGCTATGTAACACCCCCTATGCTCTGCACACGCCCCCCTCCCCTTGACTGACAGGGCTAGACAGCAGGCTGAGGGCAGACCTGTGTTCTGTGTTCTCTCATACATATCTACTGTATATATGTTTATTATACACACTCTGTACTGTAGTTTCACCACACTGAGATCTGCTCAGAAAGCTGATATACATAAATACCGCTGTATTCACATGCACAATATACAATTATACAGACACCGGTGATACGTGTCAGCTTATAAGCATAGAAATCCATGCATCTCTGTGTGTTAATGCTATAGCTTAGTGGTATAGTGATCTGCCTTAAATATAGACATTTCTGGTTCAATTCCCATAAGGTGTAGAATTATTTAAAATAATATTAAAAGGTTATACTATAATAACTAATATATATTCATATAATAATGAGGCCTTTACTATATTGAGTATAGTGTTTTTTTTATTTTCTAAATCCTGTTACTGCTTTATTCATAGACACAATACATGATTATGAAGAAACCTGTAATATATATTAGCTTTCTAAAAAAAAACATTATGCGCAATATAATAAGGACATAGACTTTTCTTATGGAATAAATGTGGCAGAAAAAACAATATCTGAAGAAAAAAAACTTCAAAGTCTCTCCTAAGATTGAAACCTGGGATCTCTATATAAAAAACCAATAGCTTAACCTCTAAGCTATAGCATTACCACATAGAATTAGATGTTACATAATATATGTTAGTGGTGTCTATAATCATACAGTGTGCCTGTGAATAAAGCAGATAAACGTAGATTAACTTTCTGAGCAGATCTCAGTATGGTGAAGCTATAGTACATAGCATGGGCATAGCTATAGAGGGTGCAGAGGTGGCAGTTGCTACCGGGCCCAGGAGCCTGAGGGGACCCAAAGACCCTTGTGCCGCATAAGAAGACACTGGTCTTATAGAAAGTACATGCAGGTCTGGCTGGAGGGAAGGGGTTAGGTCAAAAATTGGGAATTGGGAGGCTGCCATTTCAATTTTTGCCTCAGGTTGCATGAAGGCTATGTGCTTCCCTGCCCCTGGGCACAAAGCACTGAGGGAAGGGGGGCCCAAGCTGAACTCTTACACCAGGGCCCATGAGCCTTTAGCTATGCCCCTGGTACAGAGTGTGTATAATACACACATATACAATAGATATGTATAGGACAGGACACAGCTCTGTCCTCAGCCTGCTGTCTAGTGCTGTCAATCAAGGGGAAGGGGGAGTGTGCAGAGCCCAGGGAGTGTTACAGAGTAGTGCTCAGAATATTCAGCCCCGCCCCTGAGTGCTCAAATTGCTCAGACAAAAGAAAGGTACAGTTAAATCAGCATGATATCTGATTTAATACGGTTGATCCTTGTGACAGTCTCTTTAAGATATTTTAAAGAATTTTTTATTAGATATTTTTTAATTTTCCATGTCAGTGTCTATATTTAAACAAAAAACGGTCCTGGGGAAAAGAATATGTAATATTTGAATGTATCCGTACAGTGGGGCCCCCAAAATAAATTTTACTGGTGGGCCCTAGGCACCTCAGTCCAACCCTGAGTAACACACGTTTTTCTGTATGTTAATTTTTCATGGGCACGGGAACTTGAATATGAACATTGTGCAACAGTTAAAAAGCATTTCTGAATGCTAAGCTATCTCTTTCTAATACCAGCGGTGGGGCTGCGACAACCTGAGAGCAAACAGTGTTGAAAAAAATTGACAAACTAACATGGAAGCAACGTTTTATTGTTATATACATATTTTGGATGCTGAGTTTTTAATAAAATAAGACACTGCCACCTATGAATACTACCTACAGTATTTTAAGATAAGACACAAAAAAAGAAATATCATATATTATATAGCATACAGAAAGGGCTTCCTGCATTGTTCATAAGTACATCTTACAATACATCCAAAAGTCTTCAGACTCTTTATGCAGCCTTGTGCTAAAATAAACAAAAAAATCAAGTTTTTCCCCGTCATTCTGAACTCAATAGCCCTCAGAAAGTGAAAACAGAATGTTAGAAATCTTTTCTAATTTACTGAAAAGGAAAAACTAAAATACTGCATTGACTTAAGGTATTCAGACCCTTTCCTCAGTACTTAGTTGAAGCACCTTTGGCAGTGATTACAGCCTCTAGTTTTTTGGGTATGATGCAACAAGGTTTGCACACCTGGATTTGGGGATTTTCTCCCATTCTACTCTGCAGATTCTCTCAAGCTCTGCCAGGTTGGATGGGGACCATTGGTAGACAGACATTTTCAGATCTCTCTGGAGATTGATTGGTACGGATCCGTTTGGTGTCACACACTGGTATGTGACTAGTGTGTGACACCAAACGGATCCGTCCCCATTGACTTACAGTCGGGTGAGGACGGATCTGGATGGCTGCGGACAGGGGAGCACAGGGGATCCGAGCATTAAACCGCTTGTTACGAGCAGGTTCGCTCATCTCTAATCTTGATTTAATTAGACCAGAGAATCTTGTTTCTCACATTCTGAGAGTCTTTTCGGTGCTTTGTTTTGCAAATTCCAGGCAGGTTTTCATGTGAGGAGGAGAGATTCTTTCTGGACACTCTGCCAAAAGCTTAGATTGGTGGATTGCTGCAGTTTTGTTGACCTTCTGGAGGTTCCTCCCATCTGCACACAGGATCTTTGGGGCTCAGCCAGAGTGGCCATTAAGTTCTTGCTCGCTTATTTTACAGAGGCCTTTCTCCCCTGATTACTTAGTTTAGTGGGGTGACCAGCGCTAGGAAGAATCTTGGTTGTTACAAATTTCTTCCATTTAAGAATTATGGAGACCACTGTGCTCTTGGGAGCATTCAGAGCAGCAGAAATTTTTTGTATCATTCTCGAGATCCGTGCCTCCACAAAATCTTGTCTTTAAGTGATACCGCAGTCCTTTCTACCTCATGCTTTGGTTTTTGCTCTGACATGCATTGCCAACTTTGAAATGTTATATAGACAGAGGTGTAACTTTCTAAATCATATTCAATCAACTGAATTTACCACAAATAGACTACAATCAAGGTGTAGAAACATCTCAAAGATGATCAAGAGAAATTGGAGGCCCATTTCTTGCTTACGTAACCCTTTCATGACCGGGCCTAAAAACAGCCTGAATGTCCAGGCAACTTTTTGTGATTTCGTGCATGTGGTGGTTTAGTGACCCTAATTTTTTTATTTATTTGACTACCAAAATAATTTTTGCTATTTTTTTTTACTTGACACTTAGAATGGTTTTTAGAGATTTTTTAAATATTTTTTTAGGTTTAATTTGGAGGAAAACAGTAAATTCTTATAAAAAAAAGGAATTCTTTTTAATTATAGCTTTTTATTTCTTAAATATTAAAACTGACACACAAATTAATTATTGCAATGGGTTCCCTATTTGGTGACAATCGTTTTGATATATAACATGTATAGGTTTTATTGAACGGGGCGAATATGGTGACAGTTACCATTAGCAACTGCATTTTTAATTTTTTTTTTACATTTTTTATTTGCATTTTTATTATTATTATTTTTTAACTTATATATTAATGTATTTTTGGCACATAATATGTTCCCCTGGAGGTCATTAAAAGACCTCTGGAGGACAGTGACTTTTTTAACACTTTTTTTTTCACTGTTTCTTCTGTAACTGGGGCATCCACAGGGCATTAGACACAGGCAGAGCTGATCAGGGTCTCCTTAGACCCTGCAGCACTGCTCTTGCACTGAGACACCGGCTGCTTCCTGCTCTCCCACCTGCTTCCTCCACGATCTTCTGCTGGCACAGGTGAAGGAAGGAGCTGTAATAAACCGCTCCTGTCTTCTCCTCAGGGTCCCCGCTCTGTCTGACATCCGGGCACCCGACCTGCTCCTGCTAGATTGCAGGAGCAGGAGCTTTAATCCCAGCGCTGATCAGGATCACGGGGCATGTGCAGATAGCATATATATATATATATATATATATATATATATATATACATATGGTAGTGGGGAAGGAAAATTATAGTTTTTCCTTTTTAATAAATTTGCAAAACTTACTAAAACCTACTGTTTTAACTTTCTATGTTTTTTTGTCTTAGCACAAGGCTTCAACATAACAAAATATGAAAAAAATGAAAGGGTCTTAACACTTTACAAATGTATTGTATGTATATGATTGTCATATGATGCGATTTATACTAAGAAAAACTATTATCTATTGCAAATAGACATTGAATCTTTTTTTATGGTATGCACAACGTGAACCTTAAGATACACAGGTGATTCTTATCATTGAAACCAAATGTACAACTTTTTGCCCATCTGGGATAAATAAGTTGTAAAGCATGCAAAAAATGAAAGAATGAAAAAAAGAAGGTAGGAAGGTTTTGTGTTTTATATATACCACATCCTGAGAACTAAGGTGTGCCAAGGGAGGTGTACAATGCCTCTCACCACTTGAGACTCCACAAATAATCTCAACTCTGCAAAAGGAAAGTATGGAATTGATTACTATCGTACCAGATAACTGGAGAGTGTCTCATAAAAAGATTTATGAGCTGCCAGATTTGGTGGAGTGGCTGAATATTTCTATGGAATTTTGGCTTCTCTGTATTTTCTGATGACCTATGATTTAGAGGAAGGCTGTATAGATGGTTTCCTGCCCAAAATACTTTTGGAAGCTTTTATCATTAAAGCCACTGGAGATTTAAGCCTCAACATATCTCAGAAGGCATTTCTGAAATAATGCAATGCCCAATGTAGACGGCTTCTGTTACAAACTGTCACTAAATCAGTAAACGTGAATGTTTTAGCACTGCTGTAATAGATCTTAAGAACCAACACATTTTTAATGTAGCATAGTAAGATCCACTTACAACTTTGAATATCGCAATTCCATTGCATATCCAAAAATCAAGGCAACTATTTAGGCCATGTAGCCAAGTATATATTTAGAGCTAGTGGATTATAGCACAGATAATGTGAATGTTTGGGCATCCACTTGACAAATGAGGTTCAATGTGGATAAATGTAAAGTTATGCATCTTGGTAGTAATAATCTCTGTGCATCATATGTCCTAGAGGAGGTAACACTGGGAGAGTTACTTGTAGAGAAGGATTTGGGTGTACTTAGACCAGGCTGTGAAAAGGAGACTACCCAGCCTAAGGCCCCTTAGTAACCACTGTAAAAAGGTGTATGGGTGGTCACTAACCCTTACACTCCGGGACAGCCGGGACACAAATCCCAGCGCCGTACCGATAGCCAGACCCCTGCTGTATGCACCAGCATCGGTGAAAACACCAATGCCGGTGCATTAACCATTGCACTGCCGCAGTCAGCGCTGACTGCAGCATGTGCGATGTCTGCGCTGGGAGGAAGAGCCCATCAGGTCCCCGTGTTGCTGTGACGGGGACCCGATGGCAGGGAAGGCAGCCCGATGCCTTCCTTAGGCATCGGGCTGCCTTCTACGGAAGCCTGTGAGATCCAGGGGGCTATAAGTGTATTACACTGTGAAATACACTTACAGCCAATGCATTACAATACAGAAGTATTGTAATGCATTGTGCAGGGGATCAGACCCCCAAAAGTTGAAGTCCCAGACTGGGACAAAAAAAAAGTTTACAAAAAGTTAAAAAAAATAAAGTTTAACAAAAAAAAATAAAAGTTTCAAGTAAAAATAAAAAAAAGCGTCATTTTCCCAAAATAAAGTAAAAAAAATTGTAAAAAATAGGAAAAAAAAAGAAAAGTAGGCATATTAGGTATCGCCGCGTCCATATCGACCGGCTCTATAAAAATATCACATGACCCAGCCCGCTAGGTAAACGCCATAAAAAATAAAAACAGTGCAAAAAAATCAATTTTCTGATCACCTTGCCTCACAAAAAGTGTAATACCAAGCGATCAAAAAGATGTATTAATCCCAAAATGGTACTAATCAAACCGTCATCTCGTTCCGCAAAAAAAAAAAAGTATGGCTCTCAGAAAATGGCAACACAAAAAAAAGATTTTATTCTGTTCAAAAATGCATCTAATGTGTAAAACTTAACAAAAATAAAAATGTTAGACATATTGGTTATCACCGTGTCTGTAACAACTTGCTCTATAAAAATATTACATGAGATGGCCCCCCAGGTGAATGCTGTAAAAACATTTTTTTAAAACTATGCCAAAACAGCCATTTTTTCCCTCTTGCCTCACAAAAAGTGTAATAGCAGGCGATCAAAAAGGCGTATTTATCCCAAAATGGTACCAATCAAGCCGTCATCTCGTCCCGCAAAAAAATAGACCCTATTTTTGTAGAACTTAACAAAAATAAAAATGTTAGACATATTGGGTATCACCGCATCCGTAACAACCTGCTCTATAAAAATATCACATGATTTGCCCCTTCGGGTGAATGCTGTAAAAAAAACAGCTATTTTTTTAACCTTGACTCACAAAAAGTGTAATACCAAGCGATCAAAAAGTCTTATGTACCCCAAAATGGTACCAATGAAAACGTCACCTCGTCCCGCAAAAAATGAGCCCCCACATAGGACAGTAACTCAAAAAAATAAAAATCAATGGCTCCAGCAAACCAATCCATCAAAATCTGTGCTGAAAAATTCATATGGCGCGCCTTCTGTTTTGAGTCCTGCCATGTACCCCCACAGCAGTTTATTACCACGTATGGGGTGTTGCCGTATTCAGGAGAAAATGGGTAACAAATTATGGGGTGCTTTTCTCCTGTTACCCCTTGTGAAAATTAAAAATTTGGGGCTAAAGCAACATTTTATTGGAAGAAATGAAACTTTTCATTTTCACAGCCAAGTGTTTCCAAATTCTGCAAAACGCTTAGGGGGTCACAGTGGTCAATACCCCCCTTAATATATTCTTTGAATGGTGTAGTTTCCAAAATGGGGTCACTTTTTGAGGGTTTCCACTGTAGGGGTACGTCAGGGTCTCTCAATTACAAAACGGTGCCTAAAAACCATTTGAGCAACATCTGCCTCCAAAATCCGTATGGCGCTCCTTTCCTTCTGACCACTGCCACAAACCCATAGAGACGTTTACCACCACATATGGGGTATTTCTGTAAACTGCAGAATTAGAGTAGTGTATATTGAGGTTTAGTTTGCTGTTAACCCTTGCTGTGTTGCAAGAAAAAAATTATTAACGTGAATAATCTACCAAAAAATTGAAATTTTGAAATTTCACCTCCATTTTCCTTTAATTCTTGTGGAACACCTCAAGGGTTAATAAGTTTGTAACATCAGTTTTTCATAATTTGAGGGGTGTAGTTTCTAAAATGGGGTCATTTATTAGTGGTTTCCATTAGGTAAGTCTCCCAAAATCACTTTATAACTGAATTGGTGCTCAAAAAAATGGTTTTGGAGATTTTGTTGAAAATTTGAAAAATTGCTTCTAAACTTCTAAGCCCTCTAACTTCCTAAAAAAATAAAATGACATTTACAAAATGATGCCAACATAAAGTAGACATAGGGAAATGTTAAGTAATAAATATTTTATGAGGTATCACTTTCTGTTTTAAAAGCAGAGAAATAGAAATTTTGAAAATTGAAAATTTTTCAAAATTTTTGGTAAATTTGGGATTTTTTCATAAATAAAGGTGAAATATATTGACTCAAATTTATGACTGTCATAAAGTACAATGTGTCACGAGAAAACAATCTCAGAATGGCCTGGATAAGTAAAGGCATTCTAAAGTTATTACCACATAAAGTGACACATGTCAGATTTGCAAAAATCGGCCTGGGATTTAAGGTGAAAAGTGGCTCGGTACTGAAAGGGCTAAGGGATTAAATTTGCATTAGCACCCTTTTGTTTTGGACATGCAATGGGAGGAAGATAAAAAATACCTGTGGTCCCTTAGTTCTTATGATCGGTGAGGATTATAATGCCTGGCCCTGCATGGCTCACACATTGATGGCAATAATTGAACCCCTTTAATATTGTATTGAATACTTAAAGGAAACCTGTCATCTCCGAAACACCCCCTGAACTAGAGTAAGAGGTGTATAGTGTAAGTGATGCCGAATCCAAATATGTAAGTTTTATCTTCATACTCACTTCCATTCTGACGCTGTGCTCCCACAAACCGGCAGTAAAATGCATTGAGAGGACTCTTCTTTGAGTCCTCTCCATTATGTGAGTGAGCACTGGAGTCCACTGAGTGCATTTTACTGCAGGTTTGTGGGAGCACAGCGTCGGAATGGAAGCAAGTATGAAGATAAAAATTACATAACCAGATTCGACGTCACTTACACTATACACCGCTTACTCTAGTTCAGGGGATGTTTCGGAGATGACAGGTTCCCTTTAAATGATGCAGTGGAAACAGGAAGCATAAAAATGATAAAATTAATCTGAACAAGAAAATAAGGATGTACAGTACTGCGGTGATTTATCAAAACTAGTGCAATGGAAAACAGCCTTAGTTGCCCATAGCAACCAATCAGTCCGGAAAATGAAAGGATCAATCTGATTGGTTGCTATGTGCAACTAAGCCAGTTTTTCATTGCACTAGGTTTGATAACATAGCATTTTTTGTGTTGTATGGGAGTGCTTATTTAGATAGGATTAAATTGAACCTATCACGTCAGTTTCTTTTTAATATCATGTAGATACATTGGTGTTAAATAGTAACTAAATTTTTAAACAAATTTCTTTTTAATCTCCTAAAATCTAATAATATATACTTTATTAATGGATTTAGATTTTTTACCAAAGAAACAGGCAGCTGAACTTAGGCTCTCCTAAGCACTTTAAAATCACTACATTTGTATACCTCTGACATGTCAGCGTGTAATTCATGTGTACGGATTCCACTGTACTGTGGAATGGAGGTGCAGAGAGCACTGTACGGATGGGTGCTCCTGTCTGTGCCCCCTGATCTTTGATAAATCCTGGCACAGCACATACTAATGCGATATGCCAGGATTTAGCTGAGTGGAGCAGGTTCCTGAGTGAAGTGGGCATCAGGCAGGAGCCTGCTCTGCTCAGCTAAATCCTGACATTGGTAAGTGCTGTGCCAGGATTAGCCAAGATCAGGGGGCACATGCAGAAGCAGTGATCCATACAGCACTTGCAGTCCCATTCCACAGTGCAGTGGAATCCATACACACATGGATTACACACTGACATCAGCAATGTAAAAATGTAGTGATTGTAAAGCACTTCGGAGAGCCAAAGTTCAGCTGCCTATTTCTAACTGAGCATTGGTAAGGAGAGCCCATTTGCAGCAACTACAGATGCTGAAGAAGACTATGTGTAAGACACAGAGGCAGGCTTCTCACGCTTCTTGTTATCTCACTACCCCAGTGCCTGTCTACCTACGTGTGCCCTAACAATTTCTGCCTGTGTCTCTGCCATTTGACTTGCGGTCAGTACCGACCACTGGCAGCTCCGCTTATGCATCTCTATTCCCTGCATTGATCAGTTGGTTCCTGACTGCAGGGGAGAGAGAGAGAGAGAGAAGCTCTGGACTGCCAGTGCTTAGCACTGACAGTAGGTATACAGGAACATGGTAAATTTGATATCAGCATTAATTGCTGGCAGCCCCATTATCCTATCTTTCCCTGCATTCAGTAACAGAGTTACAGGTCTGTTGGGCAGAGCTTGTTAGGACACATATAGGTAGGCAGGTGCTGAGGTACTGACATAAGAGGCAGGCTGGGAAGCCTTCCACTGTTTCATTAATAAAGTATATTACAAAAATGCTTGACATCTCTGTCCATATATAATATTAAAAATAAATTAAAATGATAGGTACACTCTAACTAGATTTACTGATCCTAAAAAGTTGCTAAATAAGCACAGTAGAATACTGAAGAATACAGGAGAAAAGCTGTATTAAAATGTCTGACCAAGTGAAATGTTACCAGCATTGAACCAGTGTAGGCACAAGTTATAAAGGGACAACACAAAGAAGAGATTGGCGGAACGTGTGTTGAATCCTTGCTATCAATATACTGTATATCTAAATCCTGGGGAACTAACACATGAGAAATATGTACTATTAAAGGGTATGTGCAACATTAAAAATCTTCTGATGTGTTAAAGGGGTTTTCCAAGAACTTCTCCTCTGGATAGGTCATCAGTATCAGATCGCCAACGTCCAGGACCCCCGCCAATCAGGTGTTCGAGAAGGCACCTGTGCTTGTGGCCTTCTGACAGCTTTGCCTAGGCTACATGATGTCATGTTCATCGGTAACATGGCCCAGATGGAGCTCATCCCTATTGAGGTGAATGAGGATGAGCTGCAATACCAAGCACAGCCACTATACAATGTACGGTGCTGTGCTTGTTGAGCTGTGAGAAGGCTGTGGCACTACTGGGACATCACCATTCTTGTTTTAAGTTTAGTAAAACTATGGTTTTTAATGCATATGAATAATGTTTAGTTTTACCTATAAGCTCAGTAATATTTGGTCACTGAAATAACTTTACAAACTTTAAAAAGATTGATAACAATACATTTATCCCTTAGCTGTTTTTTCATCAAAGACTGTTCCCATCACAAGAGTTTAGATTGATACAGTATAATAAAAAAAAATAGTAGCGGTAAATTTGCTATTGGGCCTGCAGGAAGTCTGGGATTCCATTTTCAGCAGAGACCCATGAAATATTTTGGTGGCTTACTAGTTAGCACTGGTGCCTGGGGTCCTAGGTTCAAATCCAACCAAGGACAACATCTGCATGGAGACATACTAATAGGAAATTTAGGCTGTGAGCATCAGTGGGCACAGCAAGTGATGATAACGTCTGTAAAGTGCTGCAGAATATGTCAGCATTACAGTATGTAAGTGGGTAAAATAAATCAATAAATCGTTTATTTTCCATATTGTTTGTTGATTTCCTTTAATGTTGAAAGTCAAGTAACAGCTGGAAAGATGGTTTGATTGTTACAGTACATTGCTACTGTTGAACAATATTAATATAGGCTTGGGCTACATACAGACTGGGCTACATACATATCAAATTTCTCAAACCCCGTCCCCTACCCACATGTGCCGGGCCACCCACATGGAATATACTTTCTCCACTCCATGTGCCGCTCCTGGTCCCCGCACCGTCGCCGCTGCTTCTCCCTATCCTCAGAGGATCCCCTGAGGAAGCTAGCTTGACTACCGATATGCGTAGGGAGCTCTCTCTTTCCCTTCAAACCATGCTTGCTGTTGTTCATATTGGATAAGTATTTGATGCCACATTAACTTTATATATAAATAAAATGGCATTTTTTAGGCTGCCTACATTAGGCTGCCGAATTTGGGACAGAGTGAAAGGTAGTATGGGACATATATTGTGGTCCAAATTCTGGGTCATATTGTATACAATGTTTTTGAATCTGTGTGTTATCTGATTTAATAAATTATATACATTTTAATATAATGGATGTGCAACAGTGTGCGGCTTTCTTTTTTTTTTTCTTTGCTATCCTCAGGATAGGTCATCAGTCAGTGGGGGTCCGACACCCGGGACCCCCGCCGATCAGCTGTTTGAGAAGGCACCGGCGCTCCTGTGGCCACAGCCTTCTCTCAACTTTTCCTAGGCCAGTGACATCACGTTCATCGGTCCTAGGAGCGGCTGAGCCCCATTCAAGTAAAAGGGGCTGAGCACGATACCAAGCACAGCCGCTGTACAATGCACGGCGCTGTGCTTGGTGAGTGGGAGAAGGTAGCGGTGCTCACAGGGGTGAGGGGGTCCCAGGTATCAGACCCCCACTGATCAGATACTGATGACCTATCCAGAGGATAGGTCATCAGTAGTTAAATCCTGGAAAACCCCTTTAAAAATCACAATTGCCTATTGAATGAGCAATCGGCGGCAGTATTACACTGCAAGATGATCGCTAATGAGCATTCATGCGAACCCGTGTTAGCGATTATAAGCTGAAATGTTGGCCATTGGTAATACAGCCTTTACACAACAGTCACACTCCACAGGACTGTCATGTGTCAGGTATGTTATACAGAGATCAAACTGTCTCTAGTTGCAACCAGATTGTTGTACAATTTGAAAAAAATGTTCAACTGTTTCCCCCATGAGCTGTGTGCCATGTGACATGCATTGACGCTTTCTGAACCTCATGAAAACCCGATCAATATTTTAAGCAGCTGCAACAAATCAAAATGAAAAACAAATTGTTGTGTAATATACATATTAAAAGAGGACTTTTGGGGTCACTGACAGCTTCACTCAACTTTACATGAACACTTATGGCATTAACATCCTCTTTCACATATTGCTTTAAAAGAGCCCATCACAGTTCATATACTGTTGTCTAAAAAGCTTGTATGCATACCTTTAATGCGAGTTTCACTGCAGTTTTATTTTTGTATATGGTATTCATCTTGATACCCAGCACTTACAGTAACATTGTATCCACAAATCACACAGACAAGATGAATAGGCTATGACATACGTTAGGTAAATGACATATTACTTCCCAATGATGCATAATGTGACATTTCACATTACACTAATACTTCGAAAAAAACACCTACCTCAGATTATTTACTGTGATATCTGAGATTTTTCTGAGCCAGATTTTCAGTCTGTTAGAGTAAATGAAAATAACAGATGCAATTACACCCTGGTGTATACGTCTTATGGTAACTGGAAGTGTACCAAGGCCTTAAAGTGTACATCCTATTTGACAAAAAATAAGGAGCTCTGTCCAATGTTCTTCAGTACATAGAAAAATCTCCATAAAAAGTTGAACAACTTGGTAATAGTCATCTTGTACTCAGTGATCCTGAATTCTGTAACCCAGGGCTGTATACTGTACAAATCTGCAGGCTGCGACATATTGTTCAAGTAGATATGACCACTGAGGCCTGTGATTAACTGTAGCTGTTTCATGACCAAGCCACTTCCTGGTTCTGTGCGGACCATAAGCAGCCAGGGATGAGGCTACAGCATGATGAGTCACCAAATAATTGCAAAAACACCAACACGAGCAAGTCACGTTAAAAGATCAGATCTTTATTAATACAAAAAATTAATGATACAATCATGTACTAAGATCATAATAGTAGCAGTAATCATGGTGGTAGGAACGGCACAAAATGAACGGAAAGTACTGGTACAGAATCTAGTTATATACACACAGTCAAATCATTAACTTCACAGCAATCCAGGTGTACAAAGTAACAACAATGCCTCAAAGGGAGAGACTCATATAAAGTGCCTAGTGCAAAAGTACCACTACGGATGTTGTGTGATCAACTATGGTCAGGGGGCAGCGAACAGAGCTGCTCCACAGACCATATAGATCAATATAACAATGAATAATATAAAGTAGAAAAATACCGACCAGTCAATCTGTAAACCCCAATGCACGTTTCGCCGCAATGGCTTCCTCAGGGAGTATAGTGCTTCAATGACTTATGCCCTATTTATACACAGGCTAGATAATCGCCAAAGCATGTGTTTCACATGTGAAACCTACACATGCGTTCCACACTGGAACGCACTGTGTCACTTCCTGTCAAACAGACCGGAAGTGTCCTTGTTTCTCAGAGACCTATGGCCCATTATATCCCCCTCAGTTAACAATGCTGCTAGTAAATAGATAGCAATAAACGAAGCTATCTTATGTTGAATCGGGTGATGTAATTCTCCGGCATATATTAGCTTATTATGGGCGCACGCGAACTCCCGCGAGACATCAGGCGGTCACATGACCGACATTGCGTTCTACGGTGGGACGCATACCGCAGTGAAGCTGACCATGTAAAAATCACCCAGTCGCCCATGTGTTCGCCATTGAGCCACATAGACAGGTTAAAGAACCAATCGAATTGGCCCATGAGTTGGCGGCCCATATAATGCAGGGATGAAGTCATCCCAATATGTGCTTCAGGATCCACTACCCGCCGCAACCAACTCATAAAGTCAAAATCCAATATATACAATATGTGTTTTTATATTCAAAGAAAGTTAATAGATTAAATAGATGAAAAAGTCATGAATACCCTAATGCACATATTAACAACCCCAATGAAGGTGCATGTACCATGCTCATAATCCAGTTATACATATAGTGAAAATCATGATTGTGAAAACATCATATAAAGCATCATAATATACAAATTTGCAAAAATACATAATTAAAATATGTTATTGATAATTCATCATAAATGAACAACCCCAAAAGTGAAAGTGCCAGTGCTCAGTGCAAAAAACAGTGCCCAAAAAGACTACAGTGACGCTGAAATATTTAGTGAAATGTCCATAAAAATACAGTAAGACATCATACCAATACAAAAGTGACACAAAAATGACACAAAAATGTGTACATATAGAATAAGAAAACACACAAGTATCTCCATATAAAAAACGCTCATCAGATTACTGTCATAGTGGATTATCGATAAAAAACATAAGATTCTTCAAAAAAGGAACTAGGAAAACGCAGATATCCTTCCGACCACAGTAGCAAAGCTCCAAAATCACATGCGAAATGTCACTGGAAAAAAGGAAAAGACCAATGTAAAACACAAAACACTCTAAAAACACATAAAAGATCAACCATACACTAACAAAGGTATGGAATGTACAAACAAAGCACCTAAAAAAGAAATAACTGCAAAGCATATATTCAAAATGGACCAACCTACAACTAATTCGAAGACACATAAACAGACCGGCAAAGAGACCAGATATAACAACTATTGTGAAGCCTACAGAAAAGGGGCAAAGCTCAAGCTCTCATTCAGACCATTTGGCACTACTGTGTTTAGTGTAAATATCCACTTCGCTTCACGTTGGGCCAAGGTCCTTTTCCAATCCCCTCCCCTCTCACCTATAAGGATCCGATCTATCCCCCTTACCTTAAGGAGGGTACCGTCGCAATTGTGGTGGAGTATGAAGTGACGGGGCAAGGTCTTCAATGTCGATAAATCTTCTTCTTGTGCCGTGGCGACAATCCCCAGTACATGTTCCTGCGTCCGTCTCTTTAATTCCCGTGTGGTTAAACCTACATAAAGAAGGTCACATGGACAGCTTGCAACATACACGACGCCCACAGTTGAGCAAGAAATTGTGTGTGTAATCCGAAACACCCTCTTCCCAGATCCATCCTGGAATGTTTCGGTCCGTAAAATATTGGGACATGCCACACACCTGCCACATGAGTGGCAACCCCACTTCGGTCTCTTTGAACCGAACGCATGTGCAAAACTCTTACCTTGATGGTGACTTCGGACCAACATATCACATAGATTTCTCTCTCTTCTGAATGTCACAGCCAGATTCGATGGTAGATATTGTCTCAAAACCGGATCGATCCTCAAAACACTCCAGTGTCTACATAGGATCTTCCTAAGTTCACTATGGCCTGAGTTGAACGGTGTAATAAATCTCACCACTTGTCTACCATCACCCTCTCTGCAGGGACCTTGCTGTAACATTTGTTCTCTCTTGGCGTGTTTTGCCCGGAGATAGCCCCGCCTCAAGTCACCTTCACGATATCCACGGACTTTAAAGCGCTGCTTGAGTTCTATCGCGCGCCTTTCAAAATCCTCGTCTCGGGAACAAATACGCCTCTGCCTTAAAAACTGACCCACTGGAATCCCTCGGATAACTGATTGTGGATGAGAGGATTATTAATTTTTTGTATTAATAAAGATTTGTTCTTTTAACGTGACTTGCTGGTGTTGGTGTTTTTGCAATTATTTGGTGACTGTTTAGTGTTTATCCAACACACATATATAGGCTCTGTACAGCATGATGAGACCAAAGACAGGTAATTTTTTTTCTTAATGGCGCACAGGATAGTTGCATTGGAATTGTTGGCTCTTAGACCAGATAACCACTTTGACATCAGCAGCAACTTTTTCAAAGTTCAAATGGAAGCAATAATCAAGTTGCAGTAGCAGCAACTCTAAAGTCTTCAGTAACTAAAGGGGTTATCCCACGAATAATATAAAAAATGAAAATCAGACATCATATAGTACATGACAATACCTTTCTAACAAAGCTAGAACCAGCCCTGTACCTCACATGGATCCAGAGATCTCCCCATTCATTGCTCTGCTAGATTTATATCAAGCTGACGGCTCAAGGGGAGTGTCTTTTCTGCTGCAGCTAAGGAGGCGTGTCTATGCTCTCCCTATCACAGCTCAGGAGGCAGTTAAAAGTTGAAACTGAGCATGTGCGGCCTGCTCAGTTAGTAGGTCAAAGAAATAAGAAATTAAGTGGTCCTATACTGATACATTTTAATGAATAACTCAGTAGCTGTACACATTTTTTAATGACATGCAATTACAAAAGTATTCAGATCCAGGTGCTGGTTTGAAAACTGTAGAATATTTTTTGTGGAACAACCCCTTTAACTGAAAGAAAGGATGGTTGAGAGGGGAGAGGGGAGGAAGATGCACAAGTCCCACAGATACACAGCTTGAGCCACTGGAAAAGTCAGAAAGCTGCCTATCACTACAGACCAAGTGGTATCTTAAAAATAAGAGTGTATTTTTGTTTACTTCATGGGTGTAGCATATCAATAAAAGATTCCCACTTTGAATTAATTTGTCACAGTTCCCTTGGCCGGCACAGTCTCAGTGCGGCAGCGGCGTCCTGTTGCCAGAGGAAAGAACATTGTGATGTACCTGTCTCAGTCTGGGTCTAATGAAGTAGCATGTCAGAGCATTAGGACATCAGCTCGTTCAGCTCATAGCTCCACCAAACATGTAGGGAACGCAGCTGGAGATCATTCCCAGCTCTCCATATCAGTCTGGCTCCTGTGGGTGCAGGTGATGGTGAATTTCTGTTCCTTTGGCTCCCCTTGCTGTTCCTTGGTGGTATTGCATTTACTTTGGCTATGACTTCTGGATCTAGTATTGAGACTACTTTTTCTGGCTTCCAGTAATTTTGTTCCCTGGTTTTTGACTTCTGGCATGTGTGGCTCTTTCATTTCCTTCTGGCACTTCGTTGACCGACTGATATTTGACCCTGGTACTGTACGACTACTCTTATTGTGTCTGTTTATTCCCTGTTTGTGTGTCGCTCCCTCACATAAGTAATGTAGGGACAGTCGTCCAGTTGTGGGGTCACCAAGTAGGGTGACCGTGCAAGTAGGCAGGGGACAGTCTGAGAAGTTTTAGGGCTACACTATCCCTGTGTGTGTTACATTGCCATGATATCCTGACAGAATTTTTATTATTATTATTATTATTATTATTTATTATTAAAGTGCCATTTATTCCATAGCGCATAGTACATATTAAAAGGGGTATACATACAGACAATTGCACTAAGCATGAAGAAGACAAGTTACAGACTGGTACACAAGTAGAGAGGACCCTGCCCCCGAGGGCTTACAATCTACAGTACAGACCAAAAGTTTGGACACACCTTCTTATTCAAAGAGTTTTCTGTATTTTCATGACTATGAAAATTGTAGATTCACACTGAAGGCATCAAAACTATGAATTAACACATGTGGAATTATATACTTAACATCTGAAAATATGTCTTATATTCTAGGTTCTTCAAAGTAGCCACCTTTTGCTTTGATTACTGCTTTGCACACTCTTGGCATTCTCTCAATGAGCTTCAAGAGGTAGTCACCTGAAATGGTTTTCACTTCACAGGTGTGCCCTGTCAGGTTTAATAAGTGGGATTTCTTGCCTTATAACTGGGGTTGGGACCATGAGTTGTGTTGGGCAGAAGTCAGGTGGATACACAGCTAATAGTCCTACTGAATAGACTGTTAGAATTTGTATTATGGCAAGAAAAAAGCAGCTAAGTAAAGAAAAACGAGTGGCCATCATTACTTTAAGAAATGAAGGTCAGTCAGTCCAAAAATTGGGAAAACTTTGAAAGTGTCCCCAAGTGCAGTCGCAAAAACCATCAAGCGCTACAAAGAAACTGGCTCACATGAGGACCGCCCCAGGAAAGGAAGACCAAGAGTCACCTCTGCTGCGGAGAATAAGTTCATCTGAGTCACCAGCCTCAGAAATCGCAGGTTAACAGCAGCTCAGATTAGAGACCAGGTCAATGCCACACAGAGTTCTAGCAGCAGACACATCTCTACAACAACTGTTAAGAGGAGACTGTGTGCAGCAGGCCTTCATGGTAAAATAGCTGCTAGGAAACCACTGCTAAGGACAGGCAACAAGCAGAAGAGACTTGTTTGGGCTAAAGAACACAAGGAATGGACATTAGACCAGTGGAAATCTGTGCTTTGGTCTGATGAGTTTAAATTTGAGATCTTTGGTTCCAACCACCGTGTCTTTGTGCGACGCAGAAAAGGTGAACGGATGGACTCTTCATGCCTGGTTCCCACCGTGAAGCATGGAGGAGGAGGTGTGATGGTGTGGGGGTGCTTTGCTGGTGACACTGTTGGGGATTTATTCAAAATTGAAGGCATACTGAACCAGCATGGCTACCGCAGCATCTTGCAGCGGCATGCTATTCCATCCGGTTTGCGTTTAGTTGGACCATCATTTATTTATCAACAGGACAATAACCCCAAACACACCTCCAGGCTGTGTAAGGGCTATTTGACCAAGAAGGAGAGTGAAGGGGTGCTACGCCAGATGACCTGGCCTCCACAGTCACCAGACCTAAACCCAATCGAGATGATTTGGGGTGAGCTGGACCGCAGAGTGAAGGCAAAAGGGCCAACAAGTGCTAAGCATCTCTAGGAACTTCTTCAAGACTGTTGGAATACCATTTCAGGTGACTACCTGTTGAAGCTCATCAAGAGAATGTCAAGAGTGTGCAAAGCAGTAATCAAAGCAAAAGGTGGCTACTTTGAAGAACCTAGAATATAAGACATATTTTCAGTTGTTTCACACTTTTTTGTTAAGTATATAATTCCACATGTGTTAATTCATAGTTTTGATGCCTTCAGTGTGAATCTACAATTTTCATAGTCATGAAAATACAGAAAACTCTTTGAATGAGAAGGTGTGTCCAAACTTTTGGTCTGTACTGTATATGAATTATAGAATATATAATTATAGAATTATATTATTGAAGAACTTTTTTCATTTTTGCTTCTTTTTGTTGTGCTATGTTCACAGAATCCAAAATAGCCAAAGAGACTGCATTTGTGGGGACAGAAATTCTAGAAGAATAGTTTTTGTGGGCTTTGCTAGAGACAATAAAAAGGAATTTCATTACATCCATGATATAGGTGTGTTAGAGTCTAGACTTCCTAAAGCAGCCCATAATATTAGCAGTACAAAATGATTCCACCCATTTGGAAAATTATTGTATATGTAGAATACATCAAAGAAAGACAATGGAAAAGATCTACAGGTCAGGGTCACATTTGAATTGTAACATAACAAACCATCGCCTCTAGACCATCTGTGCACATTGTGGATTACACACGTTTTTCCATGCAGATTCTCATGTGGAAAAAACACATTGTAATACATTGCCAGAAAACTGTATGAGATTAGACAAATCTCATGTACACTTTGCTTTTTTTTCCATGTGGAAATCGACCTGTCAGGTAGATTTTGAAATCTGCAGCATGTCAATTGTTTGTGCAATTTTGTGCAGAATTCACCCTTTTAAGTGGAAGTGTGAGATATACAAAAAAACCGCATCAAATCTGCACAAAAAAACACAAGTAAGGGGTTGTTCACACCTCAGTTATTTGATCAGTTATTTCCATCAGTTATTGTCAGCCAAAACCAGGAGTGGACACTAAACAGAGATCAGGTATAATAAAAAGATCTGCACCTGTTTGGTGTGACCCACACCTGGTTTTGGCTCACAATAACTAATGGCAATAACTGATCAAATAACTGATGTGTGAACAACCCCTAACACATTTGGATTTTGATGTGGTTTTGGTGTGGAAACAAACAGAAACTTTTGCAAGTCTACCCACACCCATGTCCAGGTAGCCTTAAAGTTCTGTGGAAAACCTGATGCAGTGCTTATAAGCACTATCATGGTTGTACTGCTTTAATGGTTATCACCCACAATGAAGTATGTTAGACAGCACAGTGGCCTTGCAGCGCTGGGGTCCTAGGTTCAAATCCACCCAATGACAACATCTGCTTGGAGTTTGTATGTTTTCCATGGATTTCCTCCCACACTCCAAAGACATACTGATAGGGACCTTAGATTGTGAGCCCCATTGGGGACAGCATGATGCTAATGTTTGTAAAGCGCTGCGGAATATGTCAGCACTATATAAGTGAGTATAATAAAAAAAATAAAGTAGACAAAATGTCAAATTATGAAATAGAATAGAATTTCACACAAGAGGAGAGAATTCAGAGACTTTCATTCTAGAGGGATATGCTCATTGAGATAACATTTAAAGAATTTGAGATTTACTATATCTGAATTTGTGTTTTCTATATAAAAAAAAAAGTCATTGGATGTCTGTATTGTTTGCTGTTTGTTTGCTTGACTAACAAATGAAAGTATGTGCTCCACCCAGTGCATGATACATAAACTTAGATCAGAGCTGGAAGCTTTGCTTAAAAGTCCAATGACCCTGAAAATGTCACTGCTTAGGTTTTGCGTGCTCGCAGTGACTTACATGGCTCTTTTTTCAAGGCCTGCTTGTTGGGTTCCTCTATTAAACACCAGTAACCATAGCAGCTCATCTCCAGGGAAGGAACAGACAGTTAGTGTTCCTTTATACCAAAACTAATAAGCCTAATATCTTCAGGATTTTTTTGTTTTTGGTCCCGGACATGGTAACTTCTGCATAAAGTCTCTTTGAAGTTGTTATTGCTTTATTCTAATGTTGTGGGAATTGAGAAACTATTTAAGATATAAGAAAACACAGGAAACTTCCGTGCCTGGACATAGCAGTAAAATATACGCTATGTATCATTTTATTATACTACAGTGAATTCAATTTGCCAAAAATGCATTTCTGCTTCTGAAAAATTCAAACAAATAGTATTTCAAAATTATCTGCCATATACCAGCATTATTGTGTCTAATAATTATTTAGATAGGAACAAAATCTAGAGTTAGGATATGCTCACATGGGGCATTTCCACCACAGATTTTTGGTGCAAATGTTCAGCATTTTTGTTAATCCCTTAGTGACCAGCCTGTTTTATGCAATTTTTCAGTGCATTCCAAAAGCTAGAATTTCTTTCTTGTTGATATAGTTGTATGAGGGTTTATTTTTTGAGTGACAAGTAGTTTTTAATGGCATCATTTTGAGGTACACATAACTTACTGATAACTCTTTTTACCAACTTTTTGGGGGAAGATGGGAAAAAACAGCATTACTCGTCGCTGAATTTTTACATTATAAATTTTGCAACAGTCATTTTTTGGCATAAATAAAATTCTAACTTTATTCACTGGGTCAGCATGATTATTGCAATACCAAATATTAGTGATGAACACTAGGTGGTGCCTGAGTGCTCGGCCGAGCACCCGAGTATAATGAAATTCAATGGGAGAAGACCAGGCACCCCCTGCTCTGCAGAGGGGAGGGTGTCTGGTTGATAGGGAATCGTGAGAAAATGGTGGAAACACCACAGAAATGGTTAGGGAACAGCATGGGGAGGGTATCTGGTTCATAGGAAAAGTTCAGAATCGCAACTTCTCCTCTTTCACTCGTAAAAGTACGCTAATTAACTGAATTCATATGCATTAGCGCACAATGCGTAGCATTAGCATACAAATTCGTACGCATTAGCATACAATGCTTAGCATTAGCATACACATTTGTACGCATTAGCGTACAATGCGTAGCATTAGCATACAAATTCGTACGCATTAGCATACAAATCAACATGGCTACGGCATTACAGCGAATGGCAGTACTCTCCCGCACGTTGCGGGGAGGAGACTCGAGCATCGCACTCGAGCACACGCTGTGTTCGGCCGAGCACCGCGATGTGCCGAGCATACCGATGCTCGAGTGAATATAGTGCTTGGGCGAGCATGCTCGCTCAACACTACCAAATATATATCTTTTTTATATTTTACTTCTTTTGCACAATAAAAATTCTTTTATATATATTGGCCCCTTTCAGATGAGAGAGTTCCATGCTCCAGACTTTCAGCGTCAGTATGCCGCAGCTCCTGTCTTGACCTCCCAGCACTGACAGGGCCACATAGCATTATATTGATTTATGATGCTATGTAAACCTGTTCTGGAATGTATTAGATAACACTGATATAATGCCGTCAGTGTTATCCAATACATTCCAGAACTGTAAGGGTTACATAGCATCATAAATAAATATAATACTATGCAACTGTCAGTGCTAGGAGGTCAGGATGGGAACTGCTACATACTCGCGCTGCAAGTCCAGAGCTCGGAACTTGCTCGTCTGAAAAGAGCAATAAAAAAAGAAAATGTATAGTTGAATCCCAAGACCCATAACTTTTTTGTTTTTTGCAGTAGCTCTTTCATGTGAGAGCCGAGCCCCAGCTCTCTGCTGCACAGAAGACCTTTGCAGCACTTAGACTAGGCTGTCATAAAAAGGTGGCAGCCTAGCCTAAGGCCTTTTTGAGACTGCCATTAAAAGCCATATTGACAGTCACTAAATATATATTTGGTCCTGCCCGCCTTGCTGTTACAGCCTACCCCTTCTATCTTGCACCTCAGCATCTTGCCATGCAAACAAAGGTCCCTTTAAAATAGGTTTAACATAAAAACTTGATTTAAATAGTAGATTGTTTTTTCTGATAAAATTTCTGATTCCCTTAACTAGGCCTAAGCTAGTCTGATTTAAGTCCCTGGTTATTCCTGTTGTGACCAGCTCTTGAGTTGATTATTCCACAGTTAACAACTTTTATAGTAAAGAAGCATTTTTGCCTCTTTAAATTAAACCTTTTTTTCCCTAACCAACCATAATTTATGGGAAAATGACCATTGGTTCCCAGTTCTGGATTGAGTAATAAAAGTTCTAACTTTTTTTTCTAAATGTTTTTATTAGAATTTTATGCACGAACAAGTCATATATGGAAAACCATTGTAATCATCATACAATAGTCATGTACAGAATATGATGCTGGCGAATGACATATAACATATAAGACATTGACTGAGAGAAAAAAAATACGGAAACAAGATTGGGAGGGACAGGGAATAGATAATAATGTAGCCGGTAGATCCATGCTCGCCTAGCAATAAGTCTCCAGGAAATGAATCATAGAATAGGAGGGTCACCCACTTCTTCTTTTTCTAGGTACCAATTAATCAAAAAAGGTGACTTTTAATTTTGAGTTACACACACCTAGGGAGTGTTAATGTAAAATGTTCCCAAGTTTCAAAAAGGATTTTTGGTTTCTCCTCCCTGCATACAACCATCTCCATCCAGTCCACCTGGAACAAGTATAACAGCTTCTCTAGAAATAATCTCATACTAGGAACCTGCAGAGTGATCCACACCTGTGAAATAGTCTTTGTCGCAGCTGATGCAAAACAATAAAGTAGCTTTTTACAACCTCTAGTACAAGCCGGGTTATGTGTCACAAAATTGAATAAATAAGCTTTTGTAAAGTCACAGACCTGTTTCCAAATTGTCTGGACATGCATACATGTCCACAAGATGTGAACATATCAGCCTCTGAAAATCCACAGATGTAGAATCTATGCAATTTTTGTAAAGTAATTTCCAGGTACCTAGCTGAAGGCAATTTTCTAGGCTAATCCAGAGTTGAGAATTGATGAGACATCCATAGTAGGTATTGTCATGAGTCCAGAATATGAGGCCATTGGATGTACTTTTGTAATTAAGACCAGGTAAAAAAATTACTTAATATAAACAAGATATATGACCACTAGAGACAGATAAATTTAAAAAGTCCACTCAGGAAGGAATCCCATTCAGAATGGGAAAGGTGGGGAACAACAGTGTTCACATAACTAGTCTAGTAATAAGGCAAAATGTGAAACTAGAAGATCAGAATAATTTGTAATGAAAAAGCCACTTGTCTTCTATATTGACCATAGACATCTAATTCCACTGCATTCCAAAAAATACAGTCTTTTGAAAAGCTTGGTTGAAGGCTATTGTAAGGTGGAGAGAGTAGTGAGGTGAGACCCATTCACATGTTGTAAAGACTGACAAGCTTTACAAGTGGTTAGTAGTGAAGGATTAGTAACAACATCCTGCAGGAGAGCTGAAAATGATTAGTGCAGTAGGGTAGAGAGCAAAATAGTGGGGGAGAACGCTTGGTCAATTTTCTAGTCAGCAAAGAGGGAACATCCATTAAGCCAATCACCAGTTAAACTAGAAATAGTCGATAAGTTAAAGGTACTAACATCTGGAAAACTGGGGCCACCATGTAAGCATGGTTGCTGGACAATATAGAAGGTTTTCTTAGAATTAGAATGTTTGCTACCTCAAATAACTAATCTGAAAAAGTTTATTATATGATTGTCTCCTTAGGCTGCAACCATATGGGCAGGGCTTGCAGTAAGTATACGTACAGATGTAGCCAAGCAAAAACTGACACAGTGTCTCTCTAACAAAGGCCATTGAAAAAGCATATTAACATTTTCTTGCCATTGTTTACTTAACACGTTAATCATCAAGTTAACTCAGCTACATCTGTAATAATTTTGGTATCTCAATCATTTTTAAGAGATAAGCCCCACCAACATAGGACAGTGACAGTATATATTTTTTAATAGTGGAAGAGGGGGTAACAGTAGAGAATTGTTTAAAAAAAATTGTTTAGCTTTTCTGGTTCACAAGGTTAACAAGGAAATATTACCAAAGTACCAAGGGACCTATGTGTACATGCTTTAGATTGTAAACTTAATTGTGTTGAGCGTAAGGAGCAGGTGTAGGTCTTCGTGACTATTCATAATTGGATATACATATTAAATGCAAATGAATCCAAGGTTTAAATGTCAAGCCTTTTCTTCACATTTGCAAAATAAGAAGTTAAAGTTAATATGACACATAAGAAACATGTTTAAAAAAGAAAGAAAAGAAGCCTTAAAAATTAATAGTCTTGTTTTGTCAGATTTGTTAAGATTACATAATCTTGTTATGTCTGTCCTCTTCATCAAAATGATTATTTAGTCAAAAGTTAATTGAATAAAGCTCAAGTGGCACACCAGGTATGGTCACTGCTCCATCTGAACCAGGCTGCCCTGCCTGAGTACTAGTAATAAGTTTTTGGTAATTGCGTTTTTTCACTTGACATACTGTCATACTGTGCCACAAGCAAAAATTGCATTATTTTTACATGAAAATAAGGAATGTTGGGTTATTCTGTTCATTTCAAGTTATCCCCTATTCGCAGAATAGGTGATTATTAGATTGCTGGGAGTCCTACCATTGGGATCTTATTATGAGAATGGGGGTTCTGTACCCCACAGAGCGTCCCCATAGAGATGAATACAGCAGCACTACAAATACCCTACCGGCTGCTCCATTCATTTAGGAGGGCCCCTGCTGGGTACAGGGCCCTCATTTTTATGATCAGAGAGGGCCCTGTCAGTAGGACTACCACCAATCTGTTATCTCCTATGCTGGGGATGTGTTCAACATACTCTTTATAGACCCATATACAATATCAGGTCTTATTTCAGGGGAAACAATGAACATATATAGACATTATATAGTTCACAGACTGAATAATAGTAACAATAATAGTGAAACCTATGCTTAGTTAACATCAGCAATATCTTTTCCATCTCAAACAGTCGTGTCATCTGTATCTTTATATATGTAAATTTGACTTTTTTTATGTATACAACTAAAGGAATATGACTTGTTCTAAGCTGCGTCCATATTTTTGAACAAGTAAAAATCTAAGAAGATCTGCTTTGGAAAGTTTTTTATTCTTTTTTTCATCTGCTTCTTCTGCAAACCTGTTTTTAGCTAAATAAAATATACAGTGAAAACACTAAATGAAAAAGGCATTTTTATACTTAAGCAAGTAAACATGACAAGAGAACATCTTCTAAGTCTATAGGAAAGAAGGTTTCACCATCAACATAGATGGGAGTCTTTACTGTAAGAGCTGAGTGAGACTATGGAATTCTCTACCATAAGATTTTGTGATGGTTCAGGGACTTGGATGCCTTTCTCTAAAACTATAATATTACCAATTATGGGTGTTAGATTTGTGGAGCAGGTTCATCGATCGAGTGATTAATTCTGATTGCCATATTTGGAGTCAGGAAGAAATCTTTTTCCTACAATGTGACATCTGAAATCTGTTTAGGGAATTTTCCCCTTCAGCTATATCAACACTGTGGGATTATAAATTGATCTTAATGGATCTCAACACCTTTGTAACTATGTAAAATGCAGCGTTGTAAAACAAGCATACGTATGTGAGTGGATGCCATTTAACCATTCATCCTGGATAAATGTGATGTACTTCCCTTCAGAGAATTTAGGGACCACATTTGGTTAACGAAAACTAACGTAGAGAATTATATTCTATTTCTGTTCTACATATATAATTCTGGTATGTTAGGTGACAGAACTGGTATTTTCCAAGTAAATGAACATAAGTATAATTTCTGTTTAATTCAGACAATCATAGTCTTATCAAGCCAATCCCAGGTTGAATGTAATATGCCCAGCACTCTAAAAATGCCCATACACATAAGATCAAAGCCAGACATATTGATTTTGGTAGGACTGTAAAACTATCCTGTGCATATAGGGGTTTGCTGACTCTCTCAGATGTTGTAGGAGGAACAGAAGTTTCAACATTTCCAGTGTTTTATTCTCATGTTAGATATGCCACAGCCAGAGGTGACTGGCAGCAGCTTATTCTTCTGTCCATATGGAAAACAGATGCCCGCTTGGCCGAACTGAGCAAGCATGCATGTGGAGGGACAAGAGAAATAGATGTTGGCCATGCAAGCATTCAACCAACAATAATTAAAAGAATATTGCCACCATAATACTACAGCACATCAAATAATGGTTTATGATTATATAAATTATATTACAGATGTAATGTTTGCATTCAGAATATATTCCACATATAGTTTATGTCAGGATCAACACCACAAGAAACCATTTGCTGCCTTCAGTTACCATAAAAAATAAGAAAAATGTCTGGAATAGAAAAAGCTTTCAGAGGAGTCCTTTAATCTCTTTTGATATTGCATCATTCTCTGTATGCTGCCATTTTGCTCAGCAGCTTGGACCTCAGCTTCACATTGATGTTTTTAATCTTCATTAGAGCAGTGATTACAATCCCCTTCATATTTACTTTCACTGCTCATTAGATCTTGAGACATTCCTAATGGAAACATTATTTACATTCCATTGACATGCACCATTCATAGTATAAGCTTATAATTCTGTTTTGTCTAGGAAAGTGGCACAAGATATGGGTTTTATTCCACTCTTCCAGTATGTGAGATTTAAACTAAAACTACCACCATATACACTGTCACAAATAATGGTAAAAGTAAATCTGGAAATAAATCTACAATTCTGGTTTAATAGTGGAAGTAAGCCGATTATTGATTTGCAGAATTCAGTCATAAGAAAGATATGCAGAGCGATTAGCCACAAGTGATAAGTTAATGAAGTGTGCATGTTTTTTGACAAATCTTCTTATATTTCTATTAAGAATGATAAATGATACTTATTTCTTTAACTGCTAGCAATGATAGCAGAAACATAAAAGAAATGATTTCTAATACATTTCTTGCGGCCTAATATGAATAATGTAATAATGATCTGTAAGACATTTTGAATTTATTGTTTTAAGAAAATATAACAAAATAAACCAGTAGAAGCTGTTAGCGCAGGGGTGGATACTAACATTTATATCATATTACATAAAAATAGAACATGTGACTCTTGTGCCACTTGCATGCTGGACACATGCTGCACAAGTGACCGACACTGAACTGAAGACACTGCCAATACACATGCCGCTCACACACAGGACACATGCTGAAAATGCACTAATCACATGATGTATATACGCTGTGCATGCAGTGTACTTTAACAAATCTGACTCCATTTCAGAATTTTTTACGAAATGTTGGAAGAAAGCCCTAAAGCCAGGATTATAAATACTTTGTCCACTTGTAAATGTAGTAGATGCAATGATGTAATTCAAATAACCTGGTGATTATTAGAGTTGAGGTATGGTATGACACACGAGTGTGTCATACCAAATGGATCCGTCCCCACTGACATGCAGTCGGGTGAGGAGGACGGATCCGGATGGCTGCGGCCATGCGAGCGCAGGGGATCCGAGCACTACAGTGCTTGTTACGAGCGCGTTCGCTCAACTCTAGTGATTATATATGACAAAAAACTAAAGGAGTTGCTGCATAGCCATTGCTGAAGGGGCTTAGCTGTGCAGCTGTGTGGGACCCTTATGGACCGTTCACATGACCATGTGAATAGGTCCGCATCTATTCCGCAATTTTGCGGAATAGATGCAGCCCCATTCTTTTCAATGGACAGTATTAGATCGCAGACCCCTAGTCCGCGAAAAAAGATAGAATTACGGACAAGAATAGGATTTTGTATGGTGCTGGCCATGTGTGTTCCGCAAATTGTGTAACACACACTGGCCGGCATCCTAGTGTTTTTGCGGATCAGCAGTTTTGCGGATCCACAACAACACGGCTGTCTGAACGGCCCCTTAGGCTCCCTCCAGTCCTTGGAAGGAATGTGATAGTCCATGAGGATGGACCAACAAACGACGTTCACCTGCATTTTTTATGTTTACTTTTTACCATGAGGAACCTGTGTACATCTGTACCTAACCAGCATTTTGGTTTGTGGTGGCTTTCCTTAGAGATTTTGTGGTTAGTGCTGCTTTTTTTCAAAGTGCAGCATGCTGTATGTAAGGCATTTTTTTCATTGAGTTCGCATATAAAAATATACATAGAAAAAGTCCATAAAAGTAAAAAAACAACATAAAAACACAATAAAACACATTGCTATGTTCCATCATGTTAATGGTCAATCTAAATGGGTTTCTGGCCAATAAAATTTCTTTAAACAACACTTAGACACTTCTGTGCCTCCTCTTCCCTCTCAACATAGAAGTAAGACCGTTAATCAATCATTGGCTGCAGCAGTTACCTACTACCGAACAAGGGTCAGGGGAGCAATGAGGTAACATTCATGTTTTTTAAAGCATTTTTTGTCTTTTTTAAATGACTAGCCAGGCAACTCCTTTAATATCATAAATCATAAGCTAGATTCTCTACCTTTCTTCAGTTTGTGGTTTGAAAATATAACAAATATAGTTTATTACATCACGTTCAAATTTTGCTTTTCAAAGATTCAGAGGATTTTGTCTCAGTAGATTAAATTGCTAGTTTCCTATCATCCTCATTAGAGATGAGTGAATTGATTCTAAATGAATCACATTTGTTATGAATGTCCCAAAAACATTTTTTGTTTCCAATGAATACAACGTTTTTGGCATTCCTCTGGCGCAAATTGATTAAAATGTTGTCTGGAATTTTACATATCAGAATACAGAAAGGTTGACAAAATGAAGAAAGAGGATCACATGATCATAGCAACGAATCAATCAGATTTCACCTTTCACTTGCCAAAGGAGTAGTCAAAAATGAAAGGTGGAATCTGATTGGTTGCTATGGGACACTAAGCCAGTTCTACTTTACACCAGTTTGATAAATGACCCAAAATGTAGCTGTTAGACAGAGGAAAGAGATATAAAACACAGAATAGAGCTAGTTTAGGGTCACAGAGGTTATTTCATAGTGAAGACAATCAAATTAATTGCCAGAGAAGCAAAGGGCACACTGGCAGCCATTTTATTCAGAACTGTAGCATTTAAAGAGACAGCTCTGAATGTATTATCAATGTGAATCACACAAACATGCCAACCTTCACCAAATAACGCACAGACAGGCTGCCTCAGGAAGTCTGTTGCAACCATGATGTTATTCAGTGTTGCATAAAGCTACACAACTCAATTTATTATTAACGTAAATTACTCCAATATTTATCAAATCATTCATAATCATAACAGATATGTTGCAATATTAACCCCTTAATGACTAGCATTTTTTTTAAACTTTTTTTCCTCTCCATGTTTAAGCAGCCTCAGGTTGTTGTTTTTTTTCATTAGCTAGTATAATGCCTAGTTTTGTGTGAGTTTTGTGCATTTTTTGTGCTGTACAATGTTACATAAACGACTGTAATTTACATATATTTGTTTCATTGCAAATATAGAAAAAGCCATTTTCTTTATTGTTTACTCTGTACATATAACTGTACATATGTATTTCACACTGAATAACCTGTTAAATGAGTTTTTCAAGTTATTTCAGTCATGTGGTTACTTAATAAGTATAGATTTTTTTTTTGCTTTTACGTAACGTATGCACAATAAAATGTATTTTATGAAAAGTAATTGCTTATTTATTTTTTGTGAACTTTTTTTTTGTTTTAAATATTTTTCTTACATTGTGTATGATTCCATTAAGGATTTACAAAATAATTTTACATTTAGAATGTATTACCATACTCCTGTATGCTACTTCATCATGCTTTTTGTGTCTGTGGCACAGGCTTTGTTTAGGAAAACGCTGTGCCTGAACAGCAGGAATACTGAAGTTACAGTCCTGGGGAACCTTTCTAGGTCCTCAGGGCTGACTGCAGCGGGCTTATCACTGGGACCCAATCAGAAGGGGAAATCCTCTTTGACCGTTCTGGGGTCACAGACTGTGGCAATCAAAATATTAAGCTTGCTCCAATCCTGACTGTAGAGCAAAAGACTCAATGAAGAGGTGGAACTGTTAGTTACAGTTCATTTATAGAGCAAGAGTGCTCACTGAAGCACTCTGCTCTCTCAAAATCAGAGACAACAAAAGACAATGGTGCTGACATTGTGCCACCTGACATATTGGTGGGCATCACACTTACTGACAGTATATTGTACTGGATTCTGTGGCTACTAATACCCCTACACAGCCACACATCTCCTACCTTGTCCATCATGTTCCATACAGGGAATAAAATCTGACAACTGAATTAATAGAATCAGAACTAAAGAAATTTCAGGAAATTCGCCCATCTTTAATCATTCTCTTCTACTCGACACTGAAAATCATGGTAAATTGTATATTCTTACAATAGGAGTAAGTTATTAACATCTGTATAGATTTTGCTTCTCTTTCAACATTGCTTGTATGTGATTCATAAAATTTTTCATGGTTACATGTGTCATACATATTTTTGTGAAATCTCAAAACAGACCTTTACAATCGTTCAGATTGCAGGGTTTTAAACTGCATATGACTCAACTCAGCTCTTGACCACACAATTGATACAGTATTTGTGCAAATTTATGGAAAATTAGCTTTGTATTCAACAAAAAATTAAATGCTCCAAATGCATTTGTTTTATATAAAAAGAAGTTAGAATATGAACAATCGTGGTTCGGTGATTCATATTATCTTTTGAATCATCTCATCCTCTAAAAGGTTGGATATAATTATTCATGGGAGAAATGCAGAACACTTAGATGAAGAACTGAAATTTAAATAATTAGACTGATCTAATTTATAACAAGTATCCAATGTTCCAGTGTAAGAGAAGATTTAGTACAGTAGAACCTCAAGTTACAATAATTGGTTCTGGGACACCTATTTAAAGGAAACATGTCACCAAAAATATTATCTGCCAGTTAAAACCAGATAGCAACACATGTCCTTTTTTCTGTTATTAGGCTTAGTGGCCAGTGCAAAAACTCCCTGATTTCATGGTTTTTGTTTAAATATAGATATTGACATGGAAAATAACAAAAATTCTTTAAAAATATGTTAAACATAAAAATATGACTATTTAACTATTTTCTGATGATGCATTCACTTTAAGCGGAAAATATTGCAACTTGAGACCATATTCCTATGGAAAACTAGAAATTAGTTCAAAAGCACCAAAAAGTAATCCCAAAATAAAAGAAAATAAAGATATAAGACCAATAAGCAGATATTTAGGGCAGATAAAGCAAGTCCTTACATATTAACAGTTAGGAACAGATGACGGCAGCTGTAAATATCTTTCTATGATGAGTACAGGAACTTCTTCAGGGTCCCGATAGGATACAGTGTACCAGAAAACTAAAATGGAGAAGTCCTTACCTGACGTCGAAGGGAGCAGCTCAATATGGCACTGAGAGAGGTTAGTACAGTACATGTAGTACCGCACTGTACTGTAAAGATGGGCCACTAGACAGCCAATGCAGGTGTTTTACCTGAGAAATTACTATGTTGATTGGTTGGATCTGAAGCTGAGGCTTTGAATTTTGAGTCTAGCTTCAAGATACAATGGCACAGGAAAAAACATTGCATGTTGAAAATATTGTATCCAGATGCCATGGTATCTTGAGGGATCACTGTATAACGACTGCATAGACCTGTGCCAGATTTATCACAAGGGCATAGGCTGGATGATACATCTGGTGAAGGGATGAACACTTTTCACGGAGTTTATGCCAAATATTGGTTGCCTTACTTTGAGAGTTTTTTTTATGCCTAGATCTTTTTGAGCTTCAAGCCACAGAAAATGCAAACAAGGTTTGCAAGTGCAGCAAGGTTTGCCCTATGGAGCAAGAGTACAATGAAGTGAAGATACAGATAAGTGCATAGTTTAAGTTTAGGACATAGTTTAACACAAGGACATAAGAACCATGGTTTGATAGATTTCCCTTGTGCATTGTTTGCTTCATTCTAGCAAGTTCCCCAATTACAGCAGTAAGTGGTTTAAATTTTACTCAGTTTTTTCCCTTAATGTTCATCCCCACTTAAACATGTGCTCCATGGACAATGCTACTAAGTGTGTATCCTGTGCAAAGTATGCATGCCTTGAAGAGCCGTTTGAGGGTGAATACATTTGCACTAAATGCAAGCATGTTGCATATTTGGTAGTCCAGAATCTGGATCTAAATGCACAGCTTACAACATGCATAACTATTGGGGTCAACAGCTGGATAACAGTTATGAGCAGGGGCGGACTGGGAACTTAAAGTGGCCCTGAAAAAAAAACTAAAAGTGTCCCCAAGTTGTTGGTTTGGTCCAAGCTGACAGATTGTGGAGCAACACAAATAGGTATGGCCAACACAAGCCATAAGTAGGCAGGGACAACAGAATTAGGTTGGGCCAGCAATTCTGTAGCTTAGCTCAAAATACCGCCCCAGCAAAACCAAATACCACAGTGCAGCATAAAACACTGCCCTATCACCATCTTGAGGATGATGATATAGTTGAGTTCGGAAGGGCACCTGCAGCTGCTGACCAGGAGCATCAGATTGTTATGTACCTGGCCATTGGCCATGAGGAGGGCTCATGCATTGGCCATGAGGAGGGCTCTTGTCATTGGCCCACAGGGAAATTTCTCTGTAGGGTATATAGTCTGTCCGCCTTTAGTTACGAGAAGGGGTAGGGGCAAAAGAGCCTGGGAGGCTAGTCCTGAGCTAGAACAATCCAGTAAATGTGCCTGTTTGGCTGATTTTAGGGATGCAAACCCAGGGCCAGCAACACTGCAGCAGGGTATTGCTCCTAGCAAACATGAGGATGACTGCTGTAGGAAGGATGGTTCAGCATATTGCGGATTGGATAGACATATTGCTGGGTGGAGCTGGGAAAGACCTGGCGGTCATGGTGCACATTGGCACCATCGACAAAGTAAGGGGGAGATGGAAGGTTCTTAAAAATTATATTAGGGAACTACGTAGGAGAAAAGCTCAAGTCCAGGACCTCCAAGGTAGTGTTTTCAGAAATATTACCAGTGCCATGAGTATCACTAGAGAGACAGCGGGAGCTTAGGGAGTTAAATGGGTGGCTCAGAAGGTGGTAAGGAAGGGTTTGGGTTCATGGAGAACTGGGTTGACTTCTGACGTAGGCTCTACAGTAGGGACAGGGAGAGTGCAGCTGTGCTGGGGGAAAGAATGGTTAGACAGCTGGAGGAGCTTTTAAACTAGGATCTGGGGGAGGGAGGGTGTCTTACCAATATATGTGTAGAAAGAGTTGATAGGGGACAGTGGGGATTTAGTGAGAAAAGTAGGAAGGTGACTGGGTCATAACTGTACACCCATGAAAAACAGCTGCTGGCAATATAAACCTGTTACAATCCAACAGTATAAACCAAGGAACCCAAAAAATCTCAAATATTCATATTCCAGGAACTGAATATTGAAAATTAAATAGTAAATTGAAGTGTATGTTCACAAATGCCAGAGGTATAGCAAGCAAAATAGGGGATAAGGAGTCTATGGTACTAGAGGAACACATGTACCTGTATGTAGTTGGTATGGCATGACATGGCTGGGCTCATCACACAACTAGGCTATTAATATTCAGGGTTTTACGCTCTTTAGGAAAGAGAGGACCAATAGAAAATGCAGTGGCGTGTACCTGTATGTGAGGGGTGATATGAAGTCGATTGTGAAAGAGGCAATTGTGGTTGATGATGGTGAGGATAGACCCCCTAACATCACAGAGGAGATAGAAATCCTCTGTTCAACTGGTAATTTCTACTGATGCAGAGTTTGTTGGAAATGTTACTGTTTGAGAAACACTAGGTAATAGTGATCCCAATATAATTGTATTCCACCAGAACTATAAAAAGAAAACTCTGGCAGGGAAAAACAAAAACACTGACTTTTAAAAATGCCAATTGCTCCAGATTGAGGAAAGCATTTCAGTGCATAGAATGGGAGGAGATACTGTCACATTATAATACAGAGGATAAATGAGAGAACTTTAAATCCACATTGAGTAATTACAGTGCAAAATTTATTTCTGTAGGTGACAAGTATAAATGGCTAAAATTAAACCACGCATGGCATACAGCTATTGTAAAGAGGCCAATAAATGACAAAAAAGGCATTTAAAAATACAAATCTAAGGGGTCAAATGCAGCATTTGAAGTTTACAAAGGGCTTAATAAAATCTGTAAGAAGGAGATAAAATCTGCAAAAATACAAAATGAACGGCAGGTGGCAAAGAGAGCAAAACAAATCCCCAAAATTCTATAAACATATAAATGCTAAAAAACCAAGGTCAGAGCAGGTAGGTTGCCTAAATAACTGGAAAAAAAAGGGGGTGGTCACTGAAGATCAGGAAAAGACAGAGTTACTAATGTTTTGCTTTTTTTAACTTGCTTAACTTAACTGGCTAACTGTAGATATGAAATGTAAGTTAAGTTAAATAAGGTAAATGTGAACAAGGCTCTTGGTCTAGATGGACTACACCCAAGAGTTCTTAAAGAGTTCAGTTCATTGCTATGCCCCTGTTTAAAATTTTTAAAGATTCTCTATTATTTCCTTGTACAAAGCTTTGACAATCACCTATTGTGAATGGAGGATCCTGTCTTATCTATACACAGATGTCATATCCCCTTATCATTACAGGCAGGTTTAGAATAATATATAACTGCAGTAAAGTGATCTGTATAGACAAAGAAGTGGAGCCTAGTATTAGTGGCCAGTGCAAAAACTGCAGGATTATATGGTCTTTGTTTAAATACAGATATTGACATAGAAAATTAAAAATAAAATAATCAAAAATTCTTAAAAAATATGTTAAACATAAAAATGTGTTTTAAACAATAGTTCATTTTCTGATGACACATTCCCCTTAAGGGACTATGTACAGGAGTATTTGACTGTTAATAATAACATAAGTGATAACCAGCATGAGTTTACCAGGTACAGAAGTTGTCAGACTAGCCCAATTTGTTTTTATGAGGAGGTGAGTAGAAGCCTGGCCAGAGGGGTGGCTTTGGATTTAGTAGTTCTTGGATTTTGCTAAGGTATTTGATACCGCCCATCATAGATGTTAAATAGGTAAAACAAGGTCTATAGGCCTTTAAAAGTATAGTTTTGAGAGAGTTATTCTGAATGGTTGATTCCTATTCTGAATGGTCCCAGGTTATAAGTGGTGTACCCCAAGGTTCAGTGCTTTGTCCTCTATTATTTAATTTATTTATTAATGATATTGAGGATGGGATTAATAGCACCATTTCTATTTTGCAGATGACACTAAGCTATGTAGTGCTGTGTAGTCTATGAAAGATGTCCCTAAAATACAAGCTGACGTGGACACTCTAAATGTTTGGGCATCAACTTGGCAAACGAAGTTCAATATGGATAAATGTAAAGTTTTTGGGTGTCCTTGTAGATCGTGGATTAAATAACAACCTATAATATCAATCAGCTGCTTCTAAGGCTACCAGGATATTGTAATGGATTAAACAAGGCATGGACTTGTAGGGCAGGGATGTAATATTACCACTTTACAAAGCATTGGTGTGGCCTCATCTGGAATATGCAATTCAATTCTGGGCACCAGTCAACAGAAAGGATGCTCTGGAGTTGGAAAAAGTACAAAGCAGAGCAACTGGGGGCATGGAGGGTCTTAGTTATGAGGAAAGATTATAAGAATTACATTTATTTAGTCTTGAGAAGAGACATTTAAGAGGGGAACCTCTACAAATATATAAATGGGCCGTACAAAAAATATGATGAAATGGTGTTCCATGTAAAATCCCCCCAAAAGACAAGTTCATCTCCAGAGGTGTCAAGGCTTCTTTACTATAAGAACCGTGGAATAGAGTACCTCAGAACGTGGTCACAACAGGAACAGTGGGCAATTTTAAAATGGGCTTAGATGAATTCTTAAAAGTAAATAAATTAAATTAAATTAATTAATTAAATTAATGCTTATACAGTGGTCCCTCAAGATACAATGGCCTCAGGATACAATATTTTCAACATACAATGGTCTTTTCTGACCCATCGTAAGTTGAAACTAGACTCAACACACAATGCCTCAGACTCAGATCCAACCAATTAAGGCCACTTCTCTGGTAAAGTACGTATCTGTATTAGTTGCTAGTTAGCAGCTATTCCTGACTGTTATATGTAAGGACCTGTTTTATCTATCTTAGTTATCTGCTTATTTTTCTTAAATCTTCATTTTCTCTTATCTTGGATAACATTTTGAGGCTTTGGAACCAATTACTCAAGTTACAATGGTTTCAACATACAATGGTCATCCTGGAACCAATTAATATTGTAACTTGAGGGACCATTGTATGTTTAAAAATCTGGGTCTCACTCTCTTTTTCTTAAATTCAAATCCCCACCTATCCCTTGGTTGAACTTGATAAACTTTGTCTTTTATCAACCATATTAACTATCTAACTATAATTGTGCCAAAATATGGGCTCTAAATGGCATATCTTAGACCCACCTCTTTATTGTGAAGCTCCATCCCTTTTTTTGAGCATGTCGGTGTATTTTGAGCAAGTGTGGAAACTCTTGGTTCACCAGGCCACTTTGTGCAACTTTTTTAGACATTTGTTTGGCACAGATAAAGTAGTAAATCTGGGCCAGGATATTCAGCTAGCTTGTATATTTGTGTAAGTATATAATGAACCGCTAATGTAGTAAGAGTGGTATAAAAATAGAAGTATGTCCATCTCTGTGATACGAAAGCCTGTGTTTTATGGAATTAAAAAAACATCATTCAACTTGAAAAAAACAGACAAAAAGTGCCTCAATGAACATTATTTTTTTATCTTACTTATATAGCGCCAACATATTCCACAGCACTGTACAGACATTATCATCACGTGCTGTCCCCAGTGAAGCTCTCAATATAAATTTCCTAATAGTATGTCTTGCCATGATTCCAAGCACCTCAAGGCATCTGTATTTGTGGGAGCAGACACGTGCTGGAATCTCAGCAGAGAAGGAAGTAATCTGGGTAGGAGTCATAATGTTATAAGTTTTATAACATTATTATAACAGCATAATTAAGCAGCAAAAGTTTCACCCACACAGAAGTATTTTTCAAGCATGCTTCATTCCCCTTTGTGGATCGAAACATCACTGTTGTAACATAGTAACATAGTAACATAGTTTATAAGGCCAAAACAAGACATCTGTCCATCCAGTTCAGCTGTTATCCTGCAAGTTGATCCAGAGGAAGGCAAAAAAAAAAACTGTGAAGTAGAAGCCAATTTCCCCCACTTTATGGGAAAAAAATTCCTTCCCGGCCCTAATCAGGCAATCAGAATAACTCCCTGGATCAACGACCCATCTCTAGTAGCTATAATCTGTAATATTATTACACTCCAGAAATACATCCAGACCCCTCTTGAACTCTTTTAGTGACATCACCATCACCACCTCCTCAGGCAGAGAATTCCATAGTCTCACTGCTCTTACTGTAAGGAATCATCCTCTATGTTTGTGTACAAACCTTCTTGCCTCCAGACGCAGAGGATGTCCTCGCGTCACAGTGACAGTCCTGGGGATAAATAGATGATGGGAGAGATCTCTGTACTGACCCCTGATATATTTTTACATAGTTATTTGATCTCCCTTCAGTTGTCCTTCTCTGAACCCTCTCCAGCACTGCTATGTCTGCCTTGTTCACAGGAGCCCAAAACTGTACACAGTACTCCATGTGTGGTCTGACTAGTAATTTGTAAAGTGGCTGGACTATGTTCTCATCATGGGCATCTATGCCCCTTTTGATGCAACCCATTATCTTATTGGCCTTGGCAGCAGCTGTCTGACACTGGTTTCTACAGCTTAGTTTGCTGCTCACTAAAATTCCTAGGTCTTTTTCCATGTCAGTGTTACCCAGCGTTTTACCATTTAGTATGTACCGGTGACTTGCATTATTCCTTCCTATGTTCCTAAACTTGCATTTGTCAGTGTTAAACTTCATCTGCCACTTCTCTGCCCAATCCTCCAATCTATCCAGATCCATCTGTAGTAGTGTACTGTCCTCTTCTGTGTTAATTACTTTACACAGTTTAGTATCATCTGCAAAAATTGATATTTTACTGTACAAGCCTTCTACAAGATCATTAATAAATATACTGAAGAGAATAGGGCCCAGTACTGACCCCTGTGGTACCCCACTAGTGACAGTGACCCAATCTGAGTATGTACCGTTAATAACCACCCTCTGTTTTCTATCACTGAGCCAGTTACTTACCCACACACAGACATTTTCCCCCAGTCCAAGCATTCTCATTTTATATACTAACCTTTTATGTGGTACAGTGTCAAGTGCTTTGGAGAAGTCCAGATATACGACATCCATTGATTCGCCGCAGTCAAGTCTAGAACATACTTCCTCATAGAAACTGATTAAATTAGTTTTACATGGGGCGTGGCTTGGCAGCCAAGGCAAATGGCCGCATGAAACTAGAGCTCCTGCACCCAGCGACTATTTCAACAGCCCTAACCCACTCAAAACACCACAAACAGTGCCCAAAGTCTCATTTTCCCTCAACATGACCAGGGGGAAATGAACTAGACATCAACAAGGCAAGTTGGACTTCTACTTCGACAAAGAAAGAAGCACTGAAGATCCCAGCCTTCAGCAGACTGCCTTCCCGCCAGAACAGCAGGCCTCCGCTTTTCCTGCGTCTTCACCATCCTCCTCACCAGGTGGCCGATCTCATCAAGCTGGCACCAGCGGTTCCCCACAGTACTCACCACCTACCTCTGAGCGCCACAAGAAGCAGACACCTCCATGCTCCAACGAGCCTGCTACAACTACCGCGACTCGCTCCCCCACGTGGCAGCCATCTTCTCCTTCCTCCTCTAATAGCCCTGCTAAGAGAAAGCAGTGTCTGAATGGTCAGAGCAACTCTCCTGCCTTGGTGAGTGATCCACCTATTATCCCTGATGCTCTTCGTTCTATCCCGAACTTGGAGCAATTTAACCCATCAGACCAGCCAGCATCAGGGTCCCTGTTAGAAGTCAGCAAGACCCTCCAAACTGACATACACTCGCTAATATCTCCATTGCATGCCTCAATCCAATGCCTTACCCCCAGAGTGTCACATATTGAAAATAGAATGGGAGATTTTGCAACCTCCCATAATAATCTTGTTGACTCCCATAATGATGAAAAGAGATTGAAGACAGCATCCATAATGTGGTGTAGAAAATGTGGTTCCTTTAATCCATAATTCCACCCTGGTACATGCTACGTTTCGGCTGCACCTCAGCCTTTTTCAAGCTTGAAAAAGGCTGAGGTGCAGCCAAAACGTAGCATGAACCAGGGTGGAATTATGGATTAAAGGAACCACATTTTCTACACCACATTATGGATGCTGTCTTCAATCTCTTTTCACCATTTTGAATGTTGGAGCCTTTGGACTAGACTCCTGGGAGGATGCGCATTCTGAACTTGACCAACTACTATATAGGTGCTGTACCCAATCTTTGTTTTGACTCCCATAATGAGCTAACATCAGAGGTGGAAAGACTTCAAGCTAAAATCAATGACCTTGAAGATAGGTCCCGTAGGAATAATATTAAATTCCGTGGTATTCCGCAGACGATTTCCAATTCAGAGTTACAAAGCTATCTATGCTCACTCTTTCAAACAACACCACCCTCTCTTACTGCTCAAGATGAGGTGATAGCCATCTCCCTGCCACTGTGTCCAGAGATGTCCTAGCACAGCTACATTATTATCACGTCAAAGAGCTGCTCTTAGTTGAAACAAGGAAAAATCCATCACTACCCACACCATAACAATCTGTTAAGATTTATGCTGACTTATCAGCTGCCACTGTGCAACAGCACAGACAACTAGCTCCGGTTACTCTGGCTCTCCGTGACCAAAAAATTGCCTACCGCTGGGGATTCCCGGTGAAACTGCTAATTTACAAAGAAGGATCCTACCACATTGTGAAGTCGATAGAGGAGGGTAAAGCCCTCTTATCTTCCTGGAACATCGACATTCCCACCCTTCATTCTGAACGCTCTCCTATACCTGACCATGTAGAGAAAGAATGGCAAGTTGTGGAACCCAGAAGAGGCACCAAGCATTAGGATTATACACAGGCAACCCATGGTTCTATCTCACCACATGTAATGTTCCTTGGCTTCTCACGACAAACTTTACCCTCTTTTAAGCAGCGGCCTTCCAGGTCGCTATTGTTTTCTATTTTGGTATTTTTGTTTTTCTCGTTTCAGTTTTCTCACCATGTTATCTGCACTCATGGTCAATCAGTTCTACTGGAGGACATCTCGTCTCAACTACTTACCGCTTTAACTCAGGGTATTGGGCATGGGAGGGAGATGGGGTTCTCTGGGGGCACATGTTGGGGGACCCCCGATCTTGGGGCCCTCCACCTTGGGCCGCAGAGAGGGAATGTCTACAGCATTACTGTTTTTTCCCTCCATGGCTATTAAAATATCTTCTCTCAATGTCAGGGGTTTGAATTGTGCATGAGATCTTATATGTGGAGGGAGGCAGTAGAACTGGGATGTGATGTCCTGTGTGCCCAGGAGACCCACATTCTTGCTAAAGATAGTCATAGACTGAAACATCATTCCCCATTGTACAATTTGAATACAGCGGAGGCTTTACACAACCCGATATTCACTCCTTTTTAGAATCCCTGCACTTGTCATCCATCTCTCCAGAACAACTTGACCAGATCAGCTCTCCTATCACTACCCCAGAACTTCAAAAAATTATCAGATCCCTCCCCTTACACAAATCTCCAGGCCCTGATGGGTTATCCAATTGTTACTATAAATCCTTTAGCGATACTCTTACCCCACACCTATTAGCAGCTTTACAAAAAGGATTTACCACTGGTATTCTCCCGGATGAGATGTTAAAAGCAGTTATAGTGACAATTCCCAAACCGGGGAAATCCCCTGACTCCCCACAAAACTTTAGCCAAAATCTTAGCTCTTAGACTAGCCCCTCTCTTACCTTCCCTAATAGATAGCGATCAATCAGGTTTTATCAAAAACAGGCAGATTATAGGGAATACTAGAAGAGTACTGAACATCCTTGATCATATAGAAAGTTCTGGCGCAGAAGCTCTCCTGGTTATGCTTGATGCCGAGAAGGCTTTCGACCGTATTAACTGGACGTTTGCCTTCTCTGTGCTGCAGACCATGGGAATCCATGGAGCATTCCTAAGAGCCATTCAGGCCCTTTATCATCGCCCATCTGCACAAGATTATGTCAATAACACCCTCTCCTCAGCTTTTACTATAACTAATGGCACCCGTCAGGGGTGCCCTCTATCCCCTCTCATATTTGTACTCTCTATAGAGCCGCTAGCACAAGCTATCAGACTATCAGACTGTATTCACGGAATTACAATTGGTGGCAAACCCCAAAAACATTATATGCTGATGACGTTATTTTGACCCTCAGCTCCCCAAGAGACTCTCTAACGGCTGCACTAGACATAATTCGCAAAATTTAGCTCTCTCTCCTATTACAAACTAAATGTACAAAAATCCCAAGCTTTACCTATCAACATACCCCCAGAGACCCTGCCCTCCCTCCGCTCCAGTTTCAATTTGGACTGGCAGTGAAGTCATGTACAATACCTGGTACCCAGGTTCCATCAAAAATTACACAGTTATACAACCTTAATTACTTAATCCTGCTAGAAACGGTAGAGAAAGACTAGGTCAAGTTTGCGAAACTGGAAATCTCGTGGATAGGTCGAATAGCAGCCTTCCAGATGTTAACCCTCCCTAAAATCTTATATGTATTCCGAACAGTAGCTATTCTGTTGCCTTCCTCTTTCTTCTCGAAAATCCGCAAGCTCTTCCACACATTTCTTTGGGCGTCCAAAAAACCACGAGTTGCCCACAGTATACTCTCCAAACACAAACGTGAAGGAGGACTTAGCCTCCCCAACATTTATGATTATTATATATCTACTCACATGAACTTTCTTCGAGAATGGTGGGAAGGTGACAAAAATCAACACTGGATTTACATAGAATCTTCAGTAGCCCCAGGAAACTGCCTAAAAGCTTTTCTTATAGCATCACTAAACCCTACCTACTCCTTGGGCACATTGCCCTACTTTGTATCGACCTACATCACCCTGTGGAAATATTCCACTCTAAAACAGCTGACTCCTACATCTCACTACATTCTTCTGCCCCTCTCGAGACCATTATGTGTTATATTCCAGATTTGGATCTGCGGCCTTGGACCTCTAGAGGTTTGAATGCCATCTACTCTCTCCTTGAGAACTCCCATATACGAGAATTTTCTGCACTTCATGAACAATTTCAAATCCCACATCAAGACTTTTATAAATACCTTAGAATACGACACCTACTCCAGTCAACTGATCTTTTTACAGTTAAAGCCTGTTCGGAGCTCTTTAAAATATGGAATTCAAAGAAGCCTTCCCCGAAAGGTCTTAAACCCATTTATAACATTCTGAGCTCTAAAGAAGTATTTACCAAAACTAGCCCATATTTGACTTGGGAGAAGGAGATAGGAGTGGTTTTTGCTCCCAAAACATGGACCTCTGCATTATCATTCAGAGCTAAATAACTTACCTGTGTATCACATTATGAAGTATTTATGAAAACTGCTCTCCGTTGGTACTTTACTCCAGAGAGATTGAACCACATTTACCCTGGCACTTCAATTCTCTGTTGGAGAGGCTGCGGATCCAAAGGTATCCTACTTCACATACTGTGGTCTTGTCCTATCTTAAAGCCACTCTGGCAAGCAAGCTTTGCTCTTTTACACTCCATATCTGGAATCAGGGTTACTCCTTCTCCAGAACTAGCATTACTTTTTCTTGGAATTACGGATCTCCCAGTCCATGCCCGCACAGTGTTTGCACACATCTTGCTCTCCACAAAACTGGCTATTACCAGATATTGGAAATCGGCTACCATCCCCCCTATGCAGGAAATAGTTGCCATGGTAAATAATATCTGTGCTTATGAAAAAATGATAGTACTTATGAACCACACATATCACAAATTTTCCTTGCATTGGCAACTGTGGCTATCATCCTACAATGCAATTATCTCTACGACCTAAACTGTCCTCCTCCATACTATTCAACAACCAAGAGTGCTTTGTTATGTTTTCTGTTTGTTCTAACATATAGTCAACTTTAAACATGCTAATGATACGTTATTTTTATTATTTTTGTTTCCATTTATCTTTTATTCACGAAAGGGATATGTAACACCCTACTGTAACTTTGCTACATGATATGTACAGTATGTCCACATATATTGTGTACCTACTGTTCTCTTGAATGTGGAATGTATGTTCTATATAAAATATAAAACCCAATAAAAACTTATTGACACTAAATTAGTTTCACATGACCGATCCCTCATGAAGCCATTGTAACATCCAAAAAGTTTTATTCCTTCAGTAAAATACAATACCTTCAGTAAAATACAATACCTGCATGGATTCTGTCACTCCCTTCACAATTGGGTAATTCTGCATCTAGTAAAGATTCCTGGACAGAGTGATATTGCATCTCTAACCCTATGAAGGATATGAATCAAGTCAGTGGGTCAACTTTACTCTTTTTGAAATGCTGAGATTTTGCCTCTCACAGAAAATATATTAGGCCCTTTGTCATTAATTAAGTAAACATGGCTAAAAAGGTTTAAGTACCCTTGCATTATTGAGATCCACAGTACTGCTGTAGATCTTCAGTTATTTGGTCAGTTATTTCCATCAGTTATTATGAGCCAAAACACATAGTGAAGCATACCCAGAGATAATCTATACTGGAAAGATCTGCACCTGCTCTATGTTTTTGTCCCACACCTAGTTTTGGCTCACAATAACTATACAAATAACTGAAGTATGAACTTAGCCAGAGAATGCAATGAGTACTGTGTAAACTTATTAGTATGTAGTTTTAGATTGGTGATCACTTTACAAAACAGTATCCAACAAAATAATATTTTAACTAGTGATTAAAAGGTAACATTTTTAACATACATGTTAACGTGGTTCGGAAATTTCAAAACATAAGGAGTAAATTTCATTATTTGTCAACTAATTAACAGTAAGTACAGCATATGAAACTTTAGGGGGTGTATTTTGCTTTTAAATATGCAATTTTATGTTCAGTGGAAAGCCTTTGTTAACTGGTAGTGACTATTTTCTCAGCAGGACTCTTTGTTATTGAATGTCTCCCAGATGTGCCTTATTATAGTAAGTGTTCTGTCAGTTCAAGAGACAGCACTTAAAAGTGTCTTTTCTTGATCTTTCAGAAGCCATAAATTCCACATGTACAATAATAATTAGCAGCCTGAATGTTGTCAATTAAATCGGGACAAAACAGTGTTTACTCACTATTAATTAACCTTTCTGTTTTTTATTTCTTCCTTAGTCACTGAATGGATTTGCTCTTGTTGTGAGTACAGAAGGGATGATATTCTATGCTTCATCAACTATACTAGACTACCTGGGCTTCCATCAAGTAAGTGTGATTCTCCTAATCAATTATCAAATTGTTGAATATTTTTCTTGATAATTTGATATTTATATAGTCCGTACCACGCCCTCAATGATACTGTAGTATGCTTAAATATTTCACTTATTTGTGGTTTAATTTAATTAATGCCAAACTGCCTTTTCAATAGATACTTGTTCTGGTGACATTCCTTCAGTTTAGGTTGCAATAAACATTTAAACTGTCCTAGTATGTGCTCATAAATAGATTGCTGTTTTCTCATCATCAGTATTAAAACTAAACTGGCATTCACCCAACATTGTATTATGCCTGTCCTGTGCTGATTCTGAGTACTTTGAAGGCTTATAGACATGTTCTCATCAAAATGTTTTTTTTCTGAATTTCTTCAATTATTGATAAAACTTTAACCACATATTTTTAATTAAACTAGATTATCAAAAATGATTTTTACCACTTAAAAGATGCAAAAATAATTGATGCAAAGCTGTCCATAGCCTTTGAAGGGGTTATCCAAGATTAGTAAAAACTGGGGCACAGACAGGGGTTGGTGTAATATAACAAAAGAAAAATTACATACCTTTGAACCACCCAATGCTCCAGTCCACCCTTCCTGTCTTGGTTTACTTGGCTGCAGCACTGACCCCACTACAACACACAACCACTAAAGCCAATCAATGGCCTTAATAGTGTACCTTTGAGGCCAGTGATTGGCAGCAGTAGTCACATATCGTTGACATGACATCAAATAAACAGCTAAGTAAACCTAAACTTTTGGGGAGGCCAGGGACAGTAGCAATGGAACGATGTGCGATTCAACAAGAAAGTGTTTATTTTGTTGTTTTATTCCATCCTCCATCTATGCCCAAGTTTTATTAAATTTATATAATATTACTAATTTAAGACAACCCATTAAATTACCACACAGTGACCACAGTAAAGCACAATCTGCAGTATGCTGCATAAAACAATTGTGCTTCTTACATTTCTTAGTAACATACCTAGCTTTGTCCTAGTCTAGGAAGATTTGATATTTATTCTATAAATTCTCCAAAACACTGGAATTCTTTCCAAACTGGAAATACATACTGTATATGCCGAGTAATCTTGAGTCAGATGGCCAATGATGTAACAATAGCTGATTAACAGATTTAAAAAAAATCCAACACAGCCCATAAAATTCACTAGATTATTGCATATCATTTATGTAAAGAAACACTAATAAATGAAGGGTTGCTGCGGATTTTCCACGGACTTGACTGGCGATGGTATGCAGAGGAGAAGTCTAAGGACACATCCAGACGTTTACAAATTGCTCTCCAGAACTTTGACGAACACAATATGCAGAGGAAATGCATGAAGATTTGGAGAATGAACATCTTGACTAGCTTACAGGTTGAAGGAAGACCAGACTTATGTATACAATGGGGCATCAGAGGAAAGAGGTCTACCCCTATCCAAATAATTGTGGATCCAGAGGAAGATGGCAGATCGGTAATGGAGATAGAGAAGACTAGCAGGCATATCTTTCAACATGGATGGCCACCAACAATATCAGGAAATTAGTTTGGCAGTTTTATGTAGCCCCTGAAACTGTGGAGTGATAACAGAATCAGTTTCCTCTTGGATTCACAGGTACATAGGTTTTACCAGGAGGAATGTCCCTTATACAACTGCAGCCACTGTCACAATCTTAGACGGTTCAATGATATGCTGTAGTTTTTTGGTCAGTAAGATTGAAGGATCTTGACAGGGTATCCGCTTTAATATTTTTGTCTACAGAACTGAAATGAAAGATGAAATTAAACCGGGCCCAGAACAAGGACCATCTCGCTTGACAAGTGTTGAGTCATTGTGCAGACTGAAGATATATCAAATTTTTAAGATCAGTGTAAATGTTGACTATATGACAAGCTACCCCCCGAACATAGCACCACTCTTCCAAGGCCAATGTAGTGGCGAACAGTTCTCTGTCTCCTATAGAGTAATTCTGCCTGGGAGTCAAAGAGGCTTTGGAGAAGAGCCCACATGTTACCATCATGTCTGAAGGAGCTTTCTGTGTAAGCACTCTCCCTGCCGCATTGTCCATTTCCAAGAAGAATTGTTTGGAAATGTCTGCGATGAAGAATGGGAGACAAAGAAAAAGACTGTTTCAGAGTTTGAAAAGCTGCGTTTGCCTTCCGGAGTCCACTTTTTGGCATAAACGCCTTTGCAGGTTAGTGCAGATATAGGGTGCTGTTAGGTAGAGATGTTAAAGATAAATTGTCTATAATGATTTGCGAACCCCAGGAATCACTGAATTTCACACATTTTGGATGGACAAGGCCAATTTAAGACAGCTGACAAATTTTCAGGATCCATTTGAAGACCTTGTTCAGAAATATAGGTCTGGTGAAAAAATCAGGGTGGTGTCAAGGTACACCACTACATACACATAGAGAAGATCCTTGAAGATATCATTCTCAAACTCTTAAAAGACTATGGGACATTGCTTGACCAAAGGACATTAACAGATACTCAAAGTGCCCGTCTCAGGTATTGAAGGTGTGTTCTACTCATAACCTTTGCAGATACGGATCAGATTTTAAGCTTCCTCATCAACGGACTTAACCACCAAAGGTCTCTCAAGAAACCACATAGGTATCCGATACTGATTCACCAAAGCCTGATACAGGAAGTTTCCAGCTGTACCAGAATCCAGAAGGGTTGACACAGTGAACCAGGTACCAGGGAAGGACATGGTCACAAGCAAAGGCAGTCTTAGAAGGCACTGATCTTCACCTAGGAACCATAGATCTGGAGTTTCCCAGGTTGAGAGGACAAGTGTGGGTATAGTGCGCCTTGTCGCCACAATACACATAGATTATTGGCACATCTGTGCATGTGCTCCTCCTCTCTTAGGCTGAGCTGGTCCATCAGCATTAGCTCTGGTCCAAACCGCAGTTCAATACATGTGGGCATTGAAATCAGAGAATCTAGAGGTGAGGGAATGTCATGACTAGGGTTGTCGCGGGTATCGAAATTTCGATACTGAATCGATACTTTTATACCACTATCGATTCGGTACCGGAATTTGCTCTTTTTCGATACTAAAATAAAAAATTCTCTTACCTTTCCTGCGCCGCGGCTCCGCTCCGGGTCCGGCGCTTCTCTTCTTCTCCGGGCCCGCGCTGCACTGTCCTGACCGCGTACAGCGTCAGGACGTAGTGCGCGCACTCTGACCTGACGCTGCACGCAGTCAGGTGACAGTGCAGCGCCGGGAAGAGAAGAAGAGAAGCGCCAGAGCGGAGCTGCGGCGCAGGACAGGTAAGAGATTTTTTTTTTTATTTTGATGGGGGCACAGTGGGCTAATCTGAGGTTGATGGGGGCATGGTGGGCTGATGTTAGGTCTGATGGGGGCACAGTAGGCTGATGTGAGGTCTGATGGGGGCACGGTGGGCTGATGTGAGGTCTGATTGGGGCACGGTGGGCTGATGTTAGGTCTGATGGGGCACAGTGGGCTGATGTGAGGTCTGATGGGGGCACAGTGGGCTGATGTGAGGTCTGATGGGGGCACGGTGGGCTGATGTGAGGTCTGATGGGGGCACAGTGGGCTGATGTGAGGTCTGATGGGGGCACAGTGGGCTGATGTGAGGTCTGATGGGGGCACAGTGGGCTGATCTGAGGTCTTATGGGGCACAGTGGGCTAATCTGAGGTTGATGGGGGCACAGTGGGCTGATCTGAGGTCTTATGGGGCACAGTGGGCTAATCTGAGGTTGATGGGGCACAGTGGGCTGATGTGAGGTCTGATGGGGGCACAGTGGGCTGAATGTGAGGTCTGATGGGGGCACAGTGGGCTGATCTGAGGTCTGATGGGGGCACGGTGGGCTGATCTGAGGTCTGATGGGGGCACAGTGGGCTGATCTGAGGTCTGATGGGGCACGGTGGGCTGATCTGAGGTCTGATGGGGGCACGGTGGGCTGATCTGAGGTCTGATGGGGGCACGGTGGGCTGATCTGAGGTCTGTTGGGGGCACGGTGGGCTGATCTGCGGTTGATAGGGGCACGGTGGGCTGATCTGAGGTCTGATGGGGGCACGGTGGGCTGATGTGAGGTCTGATGGGGGCACAGTGGGCTGATGTGAGGTCTGATGGGGGCACAGTGGGCTGATGTGAGGTTGATGGGGCCAGTGGCTGATCTGAGGTCTGATGGGGGCACAGTGGGCTGATCTGAGGTCTTATGGGGCACAGTGGGCTAATCTGAGGTTGATGGGGGCACAGTGGGCTGATCTGAGGTCTTATGGGGCACAGTGGGCTAATCTGAGGTTGATGGGGCACAGTGGGCTGATGTGAGGTCTGATGGGGGCACAGTGGGCTGATGTGAGGTCTGATGGGGGCACAGTGGGCTGATCTGAGGTCTGATGGGGGCACGGTGGGCTGATCTGAGGTCTGATGGGGGCACGGTGGGCTGATCTGAGGTCTGATGGGGGCACGGTGGGCTGATCTGAGGTCTGATGGGGCACGGTGGGCTGATCTGAGGTCTGATGGGGCACGGTGGGCTGATCTGAGGTCTGGGACCGGTGGGCTGATCTGGCTGAGTGGGGGCTGATCTGAGTCTGATGGGGACACGGTGGGCTGATCTGAGGTCTGATGTGGGCACAGTGGGCTGATCTGAGGTCTGATGGGGCACACAGATTTTTGTGTTTTATTTTTTCGGCGTGGTATCGAATGGTATCGAGTATCGAATACTTTTTCTTGGTATCGAAATCGAATCAAAATTTTGGTATCGTGACAACTCTAGTCATGACCATACAATTCATCCTTGATTCTTCCTGAAAGACCCTCCCAGAAAGATGCCACCAAAGCTTAATTATTCAAAGTCAGTTCTGAGGCTAGGTTTCAGAACTGGATGGCGTATTGGCCCACAGTGAACTACATAACCGTAGTAAAGAGGAGGAGGCATCTGAAAACCTGCTTCCAGGTTCTTCAAAGATCCTTTGAAAGACCTTCAGAAAATCTCTCAGACTATTAGTGATGGGATCATTCCTCTTTCATTAGAAAGACCACTTTAGAGAGGTCTATGGGAAATTGGTGGGGTGGCACTCAAAATGCAATGTACACTGGTTGATGAAACCTCAGTGTTTCTGAAAGGAAATCTGTCACCAGGATAATCGCTATTGAAGTAAAGCTATAGCCTAATAGCACTTAGTACCTTATTTCCAGATGTACCTTTGTTCCAACAATAGATGTTTTCTATCTTCTGAAAATCCTGTTTATTTGGTATGCAAATGAGCCAGTAAGGTGCCCAGAGGGGCATCATTCTTACAGGAAGGAGCCCAGGCACGCCTCCTGCTAGTGCCTAAGCCCGCCCTCACGCTGGTGGCAGGAAAAAGGGGGGCAGAGTTATGGCTTGAATGTGATATAGGAGGGGTGGGTGAACACATTGTGGCAGGAGGCATGCCTGGGTTCCTTCCTGCAAGAATAACGCCCCTCTGGGCACCTTACTGGCTCATTTGCATACCAAATACACTGGATTTTCAGAAGATAGAAAACATCTATTGCTGGAACAAAGGAACATCTGGAAAAAAGGTACTAAGTGCTATTAGGCTAAGGCTTTACTTCAGTAGCGATTATCCTGGTGACAGATTTCCTTTAAAGTGGTTGTCTCACTTCAGGAAATAGCATTTATCATGTAGAGGAAGTTAATACAAGGCATTTACCAATGTATTGTGATTGTCCATATTGGCTCCTTTTCTGGCTTCATTCATTTTTCTATCACATTATGCACTGCTTGTATCCATGTTTACGACCACCCTGCAATCCAGCAGTGGCGGCCATGCTTGCACATTATAGAAAAAAAGCACTGGCCATAGCAAGGGAGAGATAATAGATGAGGCCCAGAATCTCCTTTAAGTGTGATATGAGGCAGTGGTACAGGTGCTGGGGCTGCTGCTGGTGGCAGTGATATTGCTGCAGTAGTTGTTAAAGTATTTAGATCAGCATTGACATTATACAGATACGACAGCATTTGCTATTTGTGTTCAAACTGCTGAGTCATTTCTTGAAATAGTTCAGGTAGTCTGATACAGGGTGGGCCAGCGGCAAGAGGCAAAGGATCAATTCGAAAACAGGCTAAGGTCAAGGCAGGTGGCTAGGAGTTGGTCATCAGCCAGGAGGTAGTCAGACAGAATAACACCTTTCTTGGTTATTAGAGACTAACAAACTCACGGAAAAAAAAAGTGGTCTCAAATGGCAGAACATGCTCAAAAACCCCGATGCTGTAGCGCATATATAACCGGGGGAGCAAATCCCGCACATGTGGCCCGCTGCCGAACGTAATTCCCAGCAAAAAATGCATACAATGGAGGATGCCTGCAGCGGACCACATGTACCACAAAGACATCCTACACAGGGTAGACAAATGTGCGGATGTGACAATCTACATAGAAAAACAATTCACAGAGAGTGGTGCACTACAGCGGAAAATGCAGTTGACAATATATGGCTAAACCCTCATTCTGATGTTAAAATGAGACTTTCGCCAGTATATCCTTATATCAAAGACATACCGGAGCCCGAGCACCGCGTCAAGGTATCTCAGTTGGCACGGGACCTAACGCTATCCCTACTATGGTATAGGTAATGACAGATAGGTGCATGAGGTCCGAGACACAGCGACCAGCTCCCAGTTACCTCCAGCGTGAAATCACACATACAATGGGAGGGGGGCGGAGGCTGTATTTCCCACATTGCCCTGACGTCATGTGACCCAGGCTGCACAGGTGCACCTGAATGTTACCCATTAGTATAATCAAGGCACATTCAACCTGGAGTTGCCACGCCTCCAGGAATAAAAGTACAAACAAACTCACGGAAAAAAAAAGTGGTCTCAAATGGCAGAACATGCTCAAGAGACTAAGAAAACATAAAACTCAGGCGCTCTCCTACTGGGGAGGATGCCTTAAATAGCCAGAAACTGGCTGGGGAAGGATTTGTACATGCATGCTAGCCCTAAGGGTTGTCTCACTTCAGCAAATGGTATTTATCATGTAGAGGAAGTTAATACAAGCCACTTACTAATGTATTGTGATTGTCCATATTGCTTCCTTTGCTGGCTTATTTAATTTTTCCATCACATTATACACTGCTTGCTTCTGTGGTTACGACCACCCGGCAATCCAGCAGTGGTGGTCGTGCTTGCACACTATAGGAATAAGCACTAGCCTATGTGCTGTCCCACTGTCCTGGACACCAGAGAGGCCAGCGCTTTTTTTCCTATAATGTGGAAGCATGACCACCACTGATGGATTGCAGGGTGGTCGTAACCATGGAAACAAGCAGTGTATAATGTGATAGACAAATGAATCTAGCCAGTAAAGGAAGCAATATGGATAATAACAATATATTAGTATTAACTTCCTCTACATGATAAATTCTATTTGCTGAAGTGAGACAACCCTTTAAGAGGTGAAGAGTTAGATTGTGTTCCCCCCAAGGAAACAATCCAGCAGACCCACAAAGTAGACATGCAGGCCACAGCTGGCAGGGGACGTTGGTGACTAGGAGTGCCGCAGCTAGAGAGAAGGGAACAGTACCCGACACCAGGGTGAGTAGCGTGATGCCAGTGCCCACAGGAAGGAGCAGCGCAGCGGCAGGCACAGGACGCCAGTGCAACAAGAACCAAGCTCATTACACTGAAACAGTAACAGAACTAAGCTCAGTTGGATAGAGTAGCAAAGGTCACAGTAGAATAGTGTGTACACGTGTATTAAATTTCATGCAACTCTTACAGAAATTTACAATTTTGATGGCAAGTATGTTAATTGCTCCCTGTGAAAATTACTTTTGGAGAGGCATTCTCCCTTTACATATTTTTAAAGCAACACTGTGGCTTAAGTGAGAGGGGAAACCTTTCTTGAGAAAATATTAGGAAAAATCCAACATGCATTTGCAAGAATCTATGGCACAAAATAGAGGCTGACCCTTGGGTTTCTGCCAAAGATTTGCAGTTTGATTGCAATAAAATGCAGAGTCTGTGATGCAATCTTGTGGAAAACAGAATATACAGACACTATCTTACTGACCAGGAGTGCTGAATGGATGAACATCTGTCATCCAAAATTCAGGGTCTCCTCTAATGAATCATAGACTACATGGTTGATCTGTCATTTTGTGTTTATGTTCTCTCTGTAAATGTGATAGATTGTCTCTTTGCATGGTTAAATGGCTGGATCTTTCTACATCTGTTCACAATTAATATTATTATTAGGGCAACCATGTTCTTTTTATGCACTAGGCCAAAGGCTAATGTGCTTTTTTTCCTGCTCTTTCATGCCTTCCAGCGGTTTGCTTTGATATTCATATTTCAGCACACGCTTCCTTCCACTACACCCTGCCTTTACTACATACACACACTTTTCCTCTTGTCCATTGATACAAGCACACATTTGCTGCATTGTCGTGCATGTCAGCGTGTATTGTTCTTTATAGTTCAAAAGACATTATATTCAGACATTACTGCACCATTATTCAATCATTTCCACTGGTTTACTTATTTAGATTAAAAGGAACTTTCCACTGCTTTTTTCTATTTGTGGCCTTTGAAATTTTCAAAAATATTAGTGCCTTAAAAAAGCCATAATCTCCTCCGCAAACAATCCAAATGCATCCAGTGCTACTTGTCTGTAGTGAGGTTCACTGATGGAAGACAGACTTGCTCATTAGCCAGCTTATTTCCATGCCTGTAAACTGTAGTCTCTGCTGATGTGGAATCATCTCCAGTAATTTTTACAGGACTCTATACTTAGACTTATGACCGGAGTACTCCATCAGTACAGGACACAAATTAACATTCACATGTTAGGTCTGATGTGGTGCCAGTCTGCCCATAGTTAAGTCCAAGTACTCTTTTGAAGTCTCTTACATAATATGAAGCTGCCCTTTCACTGTACACAGATGCCTCGAGTTACAATATTAATTTGTTCCGGGTTGAAAAAATTGTAACCTGAAACCCATAATTCTATGGAAAAACAATAGTTCTCAAAAAATGTCATCCCGAAATAATAAAAAAAAATAAGATCAAAACAATAAGCACATAAATTATACAAATACTTTCTGTACGTAGATATACAATATTGATAAAAAGGAACTTAACAGGGAAATTGTTACAGAGTAGTGATTTCAGCACTGTGTCATGTGTATTTTTCATAAAAACAGTTTATCAGCTGCAGCACAAGCCAGGAGTCCTTGAAATTCAAGACCTGCAACTCCCCCTTCACCTTCAACCACTGCGCATAAGGAGAAATCTGTCAATTAGCCATTGGAGCCAGCAGCTCATAAATACAGAGGACTTCTGGTTCACACAACACTCAATTCCTCCTGCACAAAATAAACTAATTTTATGAAAACTGCACCATATTGACAAGTAAGTAACACATATAGGGGAGATTTATCAAGACTGATGTTTCCTATGGTTGTCTTGATCCCTTATGCACTGGAGTCAGATGTGCCTAATTTATTAAAGGGAAGCTGTCACACTGAACATGGTGGATGAGCTGCAGGCAGCATGTTCTAGAACAGGAGGAGCTGAGCAGACTGATATATAGTTTTGTATGAAAAGATTCAGTAAAACATTTAATTTATTCATTTGAAATCCTGCTCATTCTGATCTTTACAGTAAAGGAGGAGATCCTGTCAGTCATTGACAGCCTTCCCGCTGACTGTGCATACACAGATGGCTGTCAATCACTGATACGACCACCTCCTTGACTTTAAAGCCCAGAATGAGCAGGAATATAAATGTATAAATTACAAGTTTTACTGAATCTTTTCCCATAAAACTATATATCAATCTGCTCAGCTTCTCCTGCTCTATAGAATTCTGCTTGTAGCTTTCATTGCATTTTCATGGTTACAGGTTCCCTTTAAGAGACCACTTAATAAAGTAGGTACATCTCTGGCCCTCTGTGCAACAGAAACTCAAATTAACAACAGGTGCTGTCGTAGACTTGAGCTACAATTTACAACAGTAGCTGATATAAATTATAGTAAATTCACTGAGCAGTGGAAGGGTCATGCCCAATTTTCTGTAATGTGGCGCGTCCAAAAGTCACAGATTTTTTTCAGAAATGATGCATACACCAATATTTGCCAGTTTTCGGGCATAAAGCCAATGATAAATTTACACCATAGATTTTTACATGTTGGTGTTTTTGTATTTGGAATTTTGCACATAAAAATGTATAATTTTTCCAAATACCTATTATAGTCTGTCCTGAACAGCTTTGGAAAGAATATGTTAGGGTAATACAGTATATAGAACCTCTGAAGTATTCTGATACATTTTCCAGGTCCCACGTAGCCAGGCAGCTGAGCATTTATAATATCAAAGGCATTATTATAGGCAATTGCTATTAAACTTTTATTGAAGCTTTTGAGTTGTGCTGAATTATAGTGAAAAAGAATAAAATTTTTCAAGGAGCTGACTCATCCAAAACAACCACTTCTCGAATGCATCTGTGCACCTGCCACCCCCAGCCAACAGCTGATTTTGCAGAAGGAAGCAGTGGCCAGCTAGTAGATTTACAGTAGCAGTTTTACATGGTAGCCATTGAGAGGCTCTAGTCTCTTTGGTCCTCAGCTAATTTTATCTTCCAGTCCTCACACTGTTTATATCCGGTGGTGTATGGGTATAGTGTGGTCGTGGCCACAATCAGCACATCACTGCTGAAGCCAGGCATTGGCTGAAGTGAAGCATATGACCATGTTCATGTCCAAACTTATGTAAACGGTGCAGCTACTGGAAGATTTGTATTCCCGGCCTTCCGTATTTTTTTTATTTTTCTATTCACATAGCCTTAAGACGGCATGTTCTTTGCAGGACACGTTGAACTTTCTCATGGCACCATTCAATATTGTGTACAATGTAGTGGGAAGACAGAAAAAATCAAAACGGAGTGGAATAAAAAAATGCAGTTCTACCATAGGTTTATGGGTTTCCTTTTTACGGCATTCCCTATGCAGTAAAAATGACATGTTAACTTTATTTTGCGGGTCAGTGTGATTACACCAATACCACATTTTAATAGTGTTTCTTTAATGAAAAAAGTTCTTTCATCCCATTCTCCTACCCATAAGTTTTTTATATTTACGTCTACGAGTCTGTGTGATGGCTTTTTTTTTTTTTGCATTGTGATCTGAATTCTTCGCTGATAAGATTTGGGGTGTATATGACTTTTTTATCACATATTTTTTGGGGAGTGTTCTGTGCAGTTTTTAAACCCATTTTTTAACAATTCATTGTATATTGATAATGACAGCAATAAATTACCAGTGGATTTTTAAAAAGTCAGTTTGAGAACCACTCATACAATCATGACTGTCTCAGCTGCAATGCAGGATCCAGGGGCAGATTGGGAACTTAAAGTGGCCCTGGAAAAAAATACAAAAAGTGGCCTCAGGTTGTAGGTGGATTCAAACTGACAGAAGGCGTGGTCAATACAAGTAGGTGGGGCTAGCAATACTACATACCAAATACCCTAGTGCAGTACAAAATACTGCCCCAGGAGCAAAACTTACCTCCCCAGAAGCTGCCCCAGTTTTAAACATATCTTCATAGGGCCCCTAGCCCATATAATGCCCCCAGTGCTGCCCCTGATAGTGCCTCATCAATATTGATGCCCTCTTATACTGCCCCAGCATTAAACATGTCCCCACAGAGCCTCCTGCAGTGACCCTATAGTGTCCCCAGTAATTACCCTAGTATTACATATGCCACATAGTGTCAGCAGATGTTTCTTATTAGGATTAGCAGAGCCCCTTCTCCAGATCTCTACTTGACTCTGTGTCACCTGTAGGGCCTGTATATGAATATATAGTTGATTGCTGTTCCCTCCAATAAGTTTTGTTTACTACCAATACAGTGATTAAACCACTAAGGATCACTCAGAATTCCCCACTAGATCTTTCCATGTCTCACCCAGTAGGTCTCCATTTCCCAGTGCATCTCCGGGTGCAGGATGTCACTGGTAACCAGCTACCTTCCTCTGTTTCTAATGCCATGCAGCATCGCTCCCTGCCAGGCATTCTAGTGGATTGCTGATTCACTTCACCCTGCTCCCTGTAGTAGCGCTGGATTGAAAGGCCTGGTGAGTGTGTACACTTACATCGCAGCTCCGATGGCTGCCGCGCCCGGCCTTTTCTTATGCTAATGAGCGCATAGCACTGTCTCTGAATTGCAGGCTCTGCTGTGCTGTCATTAGCATGTGTATGATAATGACAGCACAGCAGGGCCATTGGCAGCCTGCAGTGCAGAGTCCTTGCTTTGCTTTGATTATAATGTGCAGCCACAAAGTGTTAAGCTGACGGCCCACTACATAGTAAAAAGCCATCGGCCCACCGGGAACCTTCCCGGTGGGTTACATTGCCAATCCGCCCCTGGCAGGATCCTACCCTAAGGCTTCTTTCACATGACAGTATATTTTGCGGGCTCCAAGATGCATTTTTTGCTGATAAAATGCGGACCCATTCATTTCTATGGGTCTGCAAAAAATACTGACAGCACACTGTGTGCTGTCCGCATCCGTATGTCCGTTCCGTAGCCCGCAACAAAAAAAAAAACAGAACATGTCCTATTCTTGTCCGTTGTGCGGACAAGGATAGGCATTGTTACAATGGATCCACAACAAAACGGATGCCATACGGCGTCATCCGTTTTTTTTGTGGATCCGCAATTTGCGGACCACAAAACACAACGTTTGTATGAAAGTAGCCTAAAGCTAATATCTATTTATAGAGGAACGTATCCATACTTTCCATGGTCACATACTTCTCACAGAAATCAAAGCTGTTATTATTTCCAAATATAACTGTCTGTAAAATTTTATTAACAAGATGTGACACATACACAGTATTACATTTGTTCTGCTTTCAAGATGTCTGGACTGGGTGTGATATACATAAATTAGTGTATTTCATTGATCTTCTTCAAAGTGTTGTCATAAATGAGCCACTACCCAGATCTATCTTGCCAATGAAAGCCTTGTGCATGTAAACACAGTATCATTGATGAAAAGAATGGCAGAGGATGACTGGCTTATACATGGTAACACACCAAATAGACAGTTATTACACTACATAGTTAAATAATATACCACTGCTTGATCATCACTTGTGGATGTCATGGGTTCACAAACCTGAATACATTTCTGTCCCCTTTGTGCAATACTAAAAACAGGCATTTTATATACTGTGGTCATTATGATAAAACAGTGGTATACAGGTAAAAATAATCAATATTACATTTTTGGCCGATAGCTGTGGCATTTTGTACGTAATTCTCTCTTATCTTTTATATCAAGATACCTTTTACTACATGTCTAATGCCCCAATGCAATATTTATTCAACCTAAGTAGGTTCTAAGTAGGTCCTACCTTTCCCATTGGATTGGGCAGTTCTTTTTTTCTAATGTGCTATAGGAATGTATTTTCATAATCTTATAACATTTAAAAATACATTTCTTCCATAAAAAAAGCATGAATATGTAGGACAGGAATATATTATTAATGCATCTGACCTAAAAATATTTGAACAGATCATGTATTGGGACATTAAAGTGAGACATAAGTTGTGCAAAAGAGGAATAGGTGTTTTCCATTCATAGGTCATCAATTTGTAGTTTGCAAGTTTTTGATGGGTGGAATTATAAATAGTTTTTTCAATAGCAATTATCATTCAGTTATCTAATATAGATTGCAGTGTGGTTTACTTAGTAGTAATGGATGATCGAAATGAGATAACAAGTTATGGCTAATGGATCGACACTCTATGGGGCAGATTTACTCGCAGTTTGTAACTTTTTCACACCACAAAATTAAATGATAAATCTCCCCCTATGAATTTACTTTTTACCCATATCTTAGAAATGTCACATAACCATGACGAGCATAGTTGATCTAAGAAGGTAGCAATATAGACATGAGCGAACTTTTTGGAATTTGTTTCGTGTCCAATTCATCTTATTTTTCAAAATATTCGATTTTGTTTAACTCAACATGAATCAAATATAAAGTAGTAAAACCGTGCTGCTCCAGCATAGATATGTGATATATCTGCCTGCTAGGATACTCATTAGCATGTTGTATGTGTAGGACTACAAGTCCTAGCTGTACAATGACCCTGTTGATACACATAGGATCTTCTCCCTACCTGTTCTTGTGCAATACTCTACAGATCTTCTCTAGTCTGTCAGCTCCTGTGCCCAACATTTGTCTCCTCACTGCCTGCAGCTACTCAGTAAAGCCTTCAGCCCTGAGTCTGTGCTGGCTAAAGGGGTTAAAGTTTTATCTAAAAGAATCCAGGGAGAAAGCAGCAGCAGCCGGCAGTGCAGGGGGAATGGTCAGCACAGTGATGTCTCGTGTACAGACTCATATCTGATCTCTCAGGCTTTTGCGCGAAACATCAGCAGAGCAGGGAGAGAATCTGACATCACAGGTAATGTGACCCTCAGTGAAATCTAAGAAAGCAGCAACTGTAGAAGCAGAAAATGCATGGCAAAGCTGTTACATTTGATTAGTTAGAAACATACAAAGAACAAAAAAATAATTTGGACATCCCCTTGAATACCTACAATATCAAAAGAGACGGCCCGACATAGTGAAGTCCCGCAAGTCCTTTATCTTATAAAATCATTTATTATACTCACAAGTTCCATAAAATCTCAGCCATATAAAATAAGTAACAATATGCTCCAATTGGACTGAAAATTGGTATACGAGACTCCTAGGTCTCCTTTTCGTTACTTCCTGAGGATAGGTCATCAGTATAAAACTCCCAGAAAACCCCTTTAACCTCCTAACAGTCACATTAAAATCGGAAAAACCCTCCCAAAAATGTCACTTTTTTTAATTGTACATTTTTAATGTGTGTCTACAGTAAATCTTGTTGGCGCACAACTCAGGGGACACTATTGCATATTTAACCCCTTAGTGAAATCATTAATTTTAGCCTTAAGGACCAATAATATTTTCCCCATTTGTGTTCTAGCAGTCATAACTTTTAAATTTTTTCTTCAACATTTTTTTTTTTTGCAGGATTAGTTGTAGGTTTTTTAGAATCCATTTTGAGGTATATATAGTGTATTAAAGAACTTTAGTTATTATTTTATTTTTAGGGGGAAAGATTAAAAAAAAGCAATTTTTACTTTTTTGTGGTATTTAATTACAGCGTTCACTGTTGGGTACAAATAACATAACTTTATTATGTTGGTCAGTACACTGATGATAATGCCACATTTCTATATATTTTTACTACTTTCCCTTTCTTCACCTGCTCCCCCTCCTCCTTCAGTCTCACAGGAAGGGGGGGGCTGCTTTAGCTGCTCATATCTCTGGTGTGGTACCAGCTAAAGATATGTATTGTTTTGAAAGCTGGCATTCCAAGCTTTCAAACAATGCCAGAATGACAGCAATATGTTCAGTACATGGGAAGATATAACTGTTAGAAATCGGGATGCAGTGAATGCACCTGAAAGTGAAAGTAAAAGCCGGTTTTACCCGCTATTATTCCCGACTCAATTTCTGACAGTGATATCTCGTCTGTTTGCTGGACTTTAGCTGTCATTTTTGGTCTTGTTTGAAAACTGGAATGTCTGGAGCTTTCAAACAAGACCAGTTGCATGTTTCTAGCTGCTACCATTCAGGAGATAGCAGCATCTAAAGCAGCCCTCCCGCTCCACTTTGGCAAAACGCTCTGGCAAAACAGTTAGGTGGTTAAACCTTTGCCTCCACAGACAGTTTTGGCCTTAATGACCAAGCCTCATTTTTCAAATCTGACATGTCACTTTAGGTGGTAACTAGAGATGAGCGAATCTATTCGCCGCTTCGTAGATTCGTATCGAATCTTGGGATTTTTCAGCTGTGAAGCGAATTCAAATATTAGTTGATTCGCTTGGGCTTTGTATGCATTCGCTACGTAGTTTGTCCTATAAATTATTACGCAATTGCGTACGAATTAGTTACTGTATACGCTGTTGCATACAAATTCATTTTAGTAGCGATCTTTTACTGTTCGTTCGTTTATCGTGCACAAAAGCCCGGGAAGAAAGCGGTCACCTGACCTAGTAGGCTGGGCTTGCTCTGATTGGCTCAGGCTCAGTAAGCCAGTGACGCTTCATTTCTGCTGCAACTGCTGAGGCGAGCAGAAGCACTGTTGTGAATTTGTGAAGTTCAGAGACACTGTGTTCTTCTAACTGGGGTGTAATTGTAGTGGGAATCTATCATACATATATCAGGGATACTGCAGGGCCAGGTCAGGGCTAGTAAATAATCAGGCAGGAAGAGAGAGACAGGGAGAGACAGGGACAAAGACCAGCTGCAGGGCCACAGAGTGAAATGAAAAATGTCTGGAATGGATAAGCAAAAGGGGTCCAGTTTCAGCCAGACTTTGAGCTTTAAAAAAAAAGGAGAAGGTGGCACAGGGCAGCGCCAGCAGTGCCAAAAGACCTGTAGCCGGAGCATCTGCTAGTAATATTCCCAATACTTGGCCGTTGTTCCACCAGGCTAACCCACCAAGGCGCAACATTGTAGTGGAGGAGAAAGCAGATGAGGTAGTGGAGTGGATGGCACGCTCATCTTGGTCTCAGCCGGATGATCTGCTGTCATCTGCTGATATAGTGTCCATATGTAGCCAGGGGTCAGACTCGTCCTGCTCCACCATTCCACTCAAGCAAACCCCGTCATTTTCTGCCACCTCTCGGGCTTCAGTGTTCCTTCCTAGTGGTGTCCCTTCAGCAATTTCTAGGAAAAAAAGCCACCGAAGCCCAACTTATAATCCGGCGGTTATAGAGGACAGCCTCCCTGAGGATTTCTTAGAGGGCAGTCAGATTTTGGACTGCCCAGAATTGTCAGTTGGTGGGGAACAGCCTAATTTTCAAAAATGTGTTGTGGAGGAGTCTGATGAGGAATCTGATTAGTTAGGCCGGAGGACCTGTGAAGCGGAGGAGGATTTGAGCTCAGAGGAGGAGGGTGGTACTAGCAGTGGCAGCAACAGAGGGCAGAGGTGAGTTAGGCCCAGGGCTAGTGCTTCCCTGGAAACTAGCGAGACCCCAAATATAGTGGGGCCGGCACCAGGAAGTAAGCATGTGAGAAGCTTGGCCAGCTGTGGAGGGCGCACGTCAGGTGTGTGGAAGTATTTTACCACTCTGCCGGGGGATAGCAGTATGGCCACGTGTAATTTCTGTAAGCAGAAATTGAGCCGTGGGAAACCCTCAAATGTTGGGACCACTGCTCTGTGGAACCATTTGAAGCGGCGTCATTCCGGCAATTTAGAGCAGCCCAATAATAGTAAAGAGCTGGTTACTTCTCTGGGGGTCCCTTCTGTCAGGCAGGCCGCATCCAGGGTCATAGCTCAGCCCGCATCCCAGGGTGTAAGTAGTACATCCACCTCATCGTCGCCCAGTGCATGCATGTCTCCACCTCCTCTCATTCAGCAGCCATCCATTGCCGAGTGCGTGGCCAGGAAGCAGTTTTACGCCACAAGTAATCCGACAGTGCGCAAACTGAACGGTCACCTGACAAAGTTGTTGGCTGTGCAGTCTCTGCCGTACCAGCTGGTTGACTGCCCAGCTTTTAGGGAGCTCATGGCTTGCGCTCAGCCACGCTGGCAAGTCCCTAGCCGGCATTACTTTTCAAACAAAGCTATCCCCGCCCTTTACTCCCACGTGGCAGAGAATATTGGACGCTCCCTGCAGCTGTCTCTCTGCAGCACGGTGCACGTCATGGTGGACACCTGGAGCAGTGCTTACAGCCAGGGGCAATACATTGTAGTGTTAGACTTAGTTTGTCTTGGCAGTAGCAGCCACACAGGCCAGCGCTTGCTGCATTACATGAAGCAGCAAATAGCGCACTTGTTTACTCCCCGTCAGCTGGAAGTGGGCAAGGTAGTGAGTGACAATGGGAAAAATATAGTGGCAGCGCTGAACCTGGGTCAATTCTCACATGCTCCCTGTATGGCACATGTGCTAAATCTAGTGGTGCAAAGATTTCTAAAAACATTCACTGGCCTGCGCACAGTGCTGGCAAAGTCGCGGAAGCTTTGCACTCATTTTAGCCATTCATATGTATCTCGGCACGCTCTGCTGGAACTGCAGCATCAAAACGGTCTTCCGCCACACCGCTTAATAGGTGACGTGGCGACCCGGTGGAATTCCACTCTTCATATGTTGCAGCGACTCCTAGAGCAGCGTAGAGCAGTGGACGATTTTGTCCAGCAGCAGCCAGAATCTTCCAGCATAGGGAGCAGGTGCGGCTTTGATTTCCGGCAGTGGAGGCTGGTCCGCGATGCCTGCACTGTTCTAAGGCCCTTAGAAGAAGCCATTAAATTGGTCAGCCAGGACAGCTGCGGTGTGAACGACATAATTTCACTAATATTTGTGCTGGAAAAGACACTCACGCTCATGCAGCAGGGGGCAATGGGGGAAGGAAATCCTGGTCATTTGTCTACCGACCGCCATGCTGTCACTGTAGGGAAGACCCAACGCCAAAGTTCCCTTGTGGAGCAGGATGAGGATGAGGAGGGGGAAGAGGAGGAGGATTTTAATGAGGGTGATGTTGATGACCAGGAGGAGGAGGAGACACAGGTGGAGGATGAGGATGATGACACTTTCAGGGACACAGCAGTTTCTCGGAGAGAGGCTGAGATGGAAAGAAGTGGCCTCTCAGGTACGCTAACAGGATGGCAAGTTGTATGCTCACATGCTTACGCACTGACAGGCGTATCCTAAACATAAGGCAGACTGACGAATACTGGCTGGCGATGCTTCTGGACCCACGGTATCAATCCAACATGGGGGATTGTTTTCCTCCCCAGGAAAGGGAAGAGAAATTAGTCTCATTGCGGGAGAAGCTATGTAGTTAACTGGCCAGAGCTTTCAGCCAGCCCCAGCCTGCTGCCAGCTTGTCTGAGAAGGAGGTCCGGCCGAGTAATCCACCTTCTGCCTCAACCAGCAGCAGACAGTTAAGCCTAATGAGTATGATGCAGGAATTTTTCTCTGCAGGCTCCCAACAGCTACAGCCAAGTGAGCAGGCCCAGATCACCCACCTCAATGACCAGGTTCAGGCTTACGTGCAGTCTGGCTCACAATGCCTCTTCTCAGACCCCCTGGACTTCTGGGCAGGCAGATTACAACAGTGGCCAGAACTGTCCAACTATGCACTAGGGCTTCTTTTCTGCCCAGCCTCAAGTGTCATGTCAGAGAGGGTTTTTAGTGCCGCTGGGGGGGGGGGTGACACCCAAAAGGACAAATCTGTCACCAGGCAGTGTTCAAAAAAATACCTTTATAAAAATGAATAAAGGCTGGATTACATCCGAATTTCATGCTCCTCTTGCTGATGCTGGTGATTAGATCAGGCCTTGCAGGGCAGAATAGTCTGAGTGCTGTCTTCCCACTGTTGCTGTCAGCCGGGCCATAATTTTACAGCCAAATGTCTAGTGTCATGTCATGGGCTGTGCGAACCCGAAGTCTACAAAACCCTATTTCAAAAGCAAACACTGTTGTCTACCTCCTCCTCCGTTTTCTACGCTTGTAGCTGTTGTTAGTTAACGTTACCCCCATAATTAATGTTTTCATGGGTCTGTTCACCACCAGGCCTTCAACCATAATGTTTTCATGGGTCTGTTCACCACCAGGCCTTCAACCATAATGTTTTCAAGGGTCTGTTCACCACCAGTCCCTCAAAAATAATGTTTTCATGGGTCTGTTCACCACCAGTCCCTCAATATAATGTTTTCATGGGTCTTCTCACCAGCAGGCCATCAATCTTAATTTTTCACGAGTGTGTCTGATGCCCTCCTT
>ONZH01029908.1:0-77578 GCA_900303285.1 Rhinella marina | reverse complement strand
GACACAGGTTACCAGACCTCAGGATGATTGTACTTATCCTCCTGTAGATAATACACTGACTGATCTGTACACAGAACACCGGCTCATAAGACATAACATTGTAAGAGTATGTAGTGTATGGACACAGGTTACCAGACCTCAGGATGATTGTACGTTATCCTCCTGCAGATAATACACTGACTGATCTGCACACAGAACACCGGCTTATAAGACATAGTGTAAGAATATGTAGTGTACGGACACAGGTTACCAGACCTCAGGATGATTGTACGTTATCCTCCTGCTGATAATACACTGACTGATCTGCACACAGAACACCGGCTCATAAGACATAACATTGTAAGAATATGTAGTGTATGGACACAGGTTACCAGACCTCAGGATGATTGTACGTTATCCTCCTGCAGATAATACACTGACTGATCTGCACACAGAACACCGGCTCATAAGACATAACATTGTAAGAGTATGTAGTGTATGGACACAGGTTACCAGACCTCAGGATGATTGTACGTTATCCTCCTGCTGATAATACACTGACTGATCTGCACACAGAACACCGGCTCATAAGACATAACATTGTAAGAGTATGTAGTGTATGGACACAGGTTACCGGACCTCAGGATGATTGTACGTTATCCTCCTGCAGATAATACACTGACTGATCTGCACACAGAACACCGGCTCATAAGACATAACATTGTAAGTAGTACGTTATCCTCCTGCTGATAATACACTGACTGATCTGTACACAGAACACCGGCTTATAAGACATAACATTGTAAGAGTATGTAGTGTATGGACACAGGTTACCAGACCTCAGGATGATTGTACGTTATCCTCCTGCAGATAATACACTGACTAATCTGCACACAGTACACCGGCTCATAAGACATAACATTGTAAGAGTATGTAGTGTATGGACACAGGTTACCGGACCTCAGGATGATTGTAGAGTATACTCCTGCAGATAATACACTGACTGATCCACAGGTTACTCTGCCTGCCTCAGTAATTAGGACTAGGATAGTAATGAATTAGCTGCACCTAGAGCATGTACATAAAGGTGCCTTCCAGTGTATGTGGGGTCTCTGCCGATTACAGGGCCAGGGAGCGTCTGCGCACATTGACTTGGCTCCGCCTCCACTACTACTGGTGTGTCTCTAGTATAGTCAGGACCATCAACCAGTGAGGATTTATAATCTGTTTCTGACTAATCTGGAGACAAATATGATCATAGGGGAGCCGTCTTCTGGACATCATCGCTTGGACACCCGTCCTGAGCTTGGTGTGCCACCCTCACCAGATGCTTAATCTCCCACATATGGTGGAGGACGCGGGCAACACATTTTAGGGAAAAACACACTAATTTAAAGGATTTTGCGATGTTACAAAATGCAGGAGGTTCTTAAACAGTTACTTCATACTAAATTATGTGAGTCTCCAAAATGTGACTGCAACAAGCCTGAAATAAGCCTCTGCTAGAAGCTAGCAAGAGGAAGTGCACGGAAAGTCCAACCACAGACCACATGGGCTGCAGTTCAGAGGTCCTTCCAGAAAATGACTTCATGGATGGTGTAGACGACTACAGAGAACTTTGAAAAGTGTATCTGTACGTAAATGACCAGGATGCCCTGAGCTGGAAGGTAAGAGGTTCATTGTCTTTGGGTCTAAAATCCTCAGGGGGAAACTACAAATTACCCAACAGCTTTGGTCACACTTGAGACATCTTGTGGAACATGAAGATCCTGTTACGTGAAGAGAGACCTCCCACTGTTCTGGGACTTGTGGAGGAAGTTAAGTAAATGTGACTGATGATGATACAGCAGCAGTAGGAACCATCAAGGCCGATATCTGTCCTCGAGTTGAGAGTCCAACGAAATGTTGAGATGCCTGCATTAGAGATGTCTAAGACCATATTTTCAGCTGGTGCTGCCCTAGACAACAAGTCTGAACACACCCCAGGTGAGCAGTGGAGCTGCAGATGTCCTCACATACTCGCTTAATCAGGCAATGTTCACACATAGCATTATAGGGCTGGTTTCTGTGGATCCAGATGAAAACTGTAAGAGAATGGAGAATAGAGAGAATCCAGTAACATTGCCGCGACTTGCTACTGGTAAAAGTCTGAACGCAACAATTAATACTCCGGACAAAGTGTGAACAAGTGTAGAGATTAGTCAGCTCCAGTAACTGTACTGTGTGAGCAAGGTCTTCATCTCTACAACAGTAGCATCCTCCATTTCTACTCCTTTGGGTGATTTTTGGTGCAGATTTCACCCTTTTCAGTGGAAGGCAGAAATCAGAGCAAAACCACATCAAATCGCACCAAAAATCTGACAAAGAACTGCCATTCAGATTGTGGAAATGCACAGAAATCCTGGAAAAAGGGGGGTTTCTGATGTGAAATCTGCATATGTGTGCAGGTCGCCTTTATGACTTGTACAGTTCTGGAGAGAGTGAAGAGTGCGCCCTGAGACGTATCTGCTGGGACATAGAGGGAGCCCTGAGATGTATCTGCTGGGACATAGAGGGAGCCCCAAGACGTATCTGCTGGGACATAGAGGGAGCCCTGAGACGTATCTGCTGGGACATAGAGGGAGCCCCGAGATGTATCTGCTCGGACACAGAGGGAGCCCCGAGATGTATCTGCTGGGACATAGAGGGAGCCCTGAGATGTATCTGCTGGGACATAGAGGGAGCCCCGAGACATATCTGCTGGGACATAGAGGGAGCCCCAAGATGTATCTGCTGGGACATAGAGGGAGCCCTGAGATGTATCTGCTGGGACATAGAGGGAGCCCTGAGATGTATCTGCTGGGACATAGAGGGATCCCTGACATGTATCTGCTGGGACATAGAGGGAGCCCTGACATGTATCTGCTGAGACATAGAGGGAGCCCTGACATGTATCTGCTGGGACATAGAGGGAGCCCTGACATGTATCTGCTGGGACATAGAGGGAGCCCTGAGATGTATCTGCTGGGACATAGAGGGAGCCCTGAGATGTATCTGCTGGGACATAGAGGGAGCCCTGAGACGTATCTGCTGGGACATAGAGGGAGCCCCAAGATGTATCTGCTGGGACATAGAGGGAGCCCCGAGATGTATCTGCTGGGACATAGAGGGAGCCCTGAGACATATCTGCTGGGACATAGAGGGAGCCCCAAGATGTATCTGCTGGGACATAGAGGGAGCCCTGAGACGTATCTGCTGGGACATAGAGGGAGCCCCAAGATGTATCTGCTGGGACATAGAGGGAGCCCTGAGATGTATCTGCTGGGACATAGAGGGAGCCCTGAGACGTATCTGCTGGGACATAGAGGGAGCCCTGAGACGTATATGCTGAGACATAGAGGGAGCCCCGAGATGTATCTGCTGGGACATAGAGGGAGCCCTGAGACGTATCTGCTGGGACATAGAGGGAGCCCCGAGATGTATCTGCTGGGACATTGAGGGAGCCCTGAGATGTATCTGCTGGGATATAGAGGGAGCCCTGAGATGTATCTGCTGGGACATAGAGGGAGCCCCGAGATGTATCTGCTGGGACATAGAGGGAGCCCTGAGATGTATCTGCTGGGACATAGAGGGAGCCCCAAGATGTATCTGCTGGGACATAGAGGGAGCCCTGAGATGTATCTGCTGGGACATAGAGGGAGCCCTGAGACGTATCTGCTGGGACATAGAGGGAGCCCCAAGATGTATCTGCTGGGACATAGAGGGAGCCCTGAGATGTATCTGCTGGGACATAGAGGGAGCCCTGAGACGTATCTGCTGGGACATAGAGGGAGCCCCAAGATGTATCTGCTGGGACATAGAGGGAGCCCTGAGATGTATCTGCTGGGACATAGAGGGAGCCCTGAGACGTATCTGCTGGGACATAGAGGGAGCCCTGAGACGTATATGCTGAGACATAGAGGGAGCCCCGAGATGTATCTGCTGGGACATAGAGGGAGCCCTGAGACGTATCTGCTGGGACATAGAGGGAGCCCCGAGATGTATCTGCTGGGACATTGAGGGAGCCCTGAGATGTATCTGCTGGGATATAGAGGGAGCCCTGAGATGTATCTGCTGGGACATAGAGGGAGCCCTGAGACGTATCTGCTTAGACATAGAGGGAGCCCCAAGATGTATCTGCTGGGACATAGAGGGAGCCCTGAGATGTATCTGCTGGGACATAGAGGGAGCCCTGAGACGTATCTGCTGGGACATAGAGGGAGCCCTGAGACGTATCTGCTGGGACATAGAGGAAGCCCTGAGATGTATCTGCTGGGACATAGAGGGAGCCCTGAGATGTATCTGCTGGGACATAGAGGGAGCCCCGAGATGTATCTGCTGGGACATAGAGGGAGCCCTGAGATGTATCTGCTGGGACATAGAGGAAGCCCTGAGATGTATCTGCTGGGACATAGAGGGAGCCCCAAGACATATCTGCTGGGACATAGAGGGAGCCCCGAGATGTATCTGCTGGGACAGAGGGAGCCCCGAGACATATCTGCTGGGACATAGAGGGAGCCCCGAGACATATCTGCTGGGACATAGAGGGAGCCCCGAGACATATCTGCTGAGACATAGAGGGAGCCCCAAGACATATCTGCTGGGACATAGAGGGAGCCCCGAGATGTATCTGCTGGGACAGAGGGAGCCCCGAGACATATCTGCTGGGACATAGAGGGAGCCGCGAGACATATCTGCTGGGACATAGAGGGAGCCCCGAGATGTATCTGCTGGGACAGAGGGAGCCCCGAGACATATCTGCTGGGACATAGAGGGAGCCCCGAGACATATCTGCTGAGACATAGAGGGAGCCCCGAGACATATCTGCTGAGACATAGAGGGAGCCCCGAGACATATCTGCTGGGACATAGAGGGAGCCCCGAGACATATCTGCTGAGACATAGAGGGAGCCCCGAGACATATCTGCTGGGACAGAGGGAGCCCCGAGACATATCTGCTGGGACATAGAGGGAGCCCCGAGACGTATCTGCTGGGACATAGAGGGAGCCCTGAGATGTATCTGCTGGGACATAGAGGGAGCCCAAGACATATCTGCTGGGACATAGAGGGAGCCCTGAGACGTATCTGCTGGGACATAGAGGGAGCCCCAAGACATATCTGCTGAGACATAGAGGAAGCCCCGAGACGTATCTGCTGGGACATAGAGGGAGCCCCGAGACCTACCTGCTGGGACATAGAGGGAGTCCGAGACATAACTGCTGGGACATAGAGGGAGCCCCTAGACGTATCTGCTGGGACATAGAGGGAGCCCCAAGACATATCTGCTGAGACATAGAGGGAGCCCCGAGATGTATCTGCTGGGACAGAGGGAGCCCCGAGACATATCTGCAGGGACATAGAAGGAGCCCCGAGACATATCTGCTGGGACATAGAGGGAGCCCCGAGACATATCTGCTGAGACATAGCGGGAGCCCCGAGACATATCTGCTGAGACATAGAGGGAGCCCAAGACATATCTGCTGGGACATAGAAGAAGCCCCGAGACATAACTGCTGAGACATAGAGGGAGCCCCGAGACATATCTGCTGAGACATAGAGGGAGCCCCGAGACGTATCTGCTGGGACATAGAGGGAGCCCCGAGGCGTATCTGCTGGGACATAGAGGGAGCCCCGAGATGTATCTGCTGGGACATAGAGGAGCCCCGAGATGTATCTGCTGGGACATAGAGGGAGCCCCAAGACATATCTGCTGGGACATAGAGGGAGCCCCGAGATGTATCTGCTGGGACAGAGGGAGCCCCGAGACGTATCTGCTGGGACATAGAGGGAGCCCCGAGACGTATCTGCTGGGACATAGAGGGAGCCCCGAGACGTATCTGCTGGGACATAGAGGGAGCCCCGAGACATATCTGCTGAGACATAGAGGGAGCCCCGAGACATATCTGCTGGGACAGAGGGAGCCCCGAGACATATCTGCTGGGACATAGAGGGAGCCCCGAGACATATCTGCTGAGACATAGCGGGAGCCCCGAGACATATCTGCTGAGACATAGAGGGAGCCCGAGACACATCTGCTGAGACATAGAGGAGCCCCGAGACATAACTGCTGAGACATAGAGGGAGCCCCGAGACATATCTGCTGAGACATAGAGGAGCCCCGAGACATAACTGCTGAGACATAGAGGGAGCCCGAGACATATCTGCTGGGACATAGAGGAAGCCCCGAGACGTATCTGCTGGGACATAGAGGGAGCCCCGAGACGTATCTGCTGGGACATAGAGGGAGCCCTGAGGCGTATCTGCTGGGACATAGAGGGAGCCCCGAGATGTATCTGCTGGGACATAGAGGGAGCCCCGAGATGTATCTGCTGGGACATAGAGGAGCCCCGAGATGTATCTGCTGGGACATAGAGGGAGCCCCGAGACGTATCTGCTGGGACATAGAGGGAGCCCCGAGACGTATCTGCTGGGACATAGAGGGAGCCCCGAGCGGTATCTGCTGGGATATAGAGGGAGCCCCGAGATGTATCTGCTGGGACATAGAGGGAGCCCCGAGACGTATCTGCTGGGACATAGAGGGAGCCCCGAGATGTATCTGCTGGGACATAGAGGAGCCCCGAGATGTATCTGCTGGGACATAGAGGGAGCCCCGAGACGTATCTGCTGGGACATAGAGGGAGCCCTGAGACGTATCTGCTGAGACATAGAGGGAGCCCCGAGATGTATCTGCTGAGACATAGAGGGAGCCCTGAGATGTATCTGCTGAGACATAGAGGGAGCCCCGAGATGTATCTGCTGGGACATAGAGGGATCCCTGACATGTATCTGCTGGGACATAGAGGGAGCCCTGACATGTATCTGCTGAGACATAGAGGGAGCCCCGAGACGTATCTGCTGGGATATAGAGGGAGCCCTGAGACGTATCTGCTGGGACATAGAGGAAGCCCCGAGGCGTATCTGCTGGGACATAGAGGGAGCCCCGAGATGTATCTGCTGGGACATAGAGGGAGCCCCGAGATGTATCTGCTGGGACAGAGGGAGCCCCGAGACGTATCTGCTGGGACATAGAGGGAGCCCCGAGACGTATCTGCTGGGATATAGAGGGAGCCCTGAGACGTATCTGCTGGGACATAGAGGGAGCCCCGAGACATATCTGCTGGGACATAGAGGGAGCCCCGAGCCTCGGGTACAAGTCTACCTCAAACTCCACCAGTCCCTGGAGCTCGCAGACCAGGAGGCCAAGAATGGTCAGGTTCCATGGAAACTGATTAGAAAACGCTTCTGTAGAGACTTTCGCCCCTGAATGCAGCATCAAAGCTCTGCACACCCCCAAAAGGGTGTTCCTTACCTAAAGGAGGACGAGTGATAAACCACGGGGGAAATTCTGAGGACAGGCTGTGCCACCGCCCCACCGACTGAGGAGTGTCCGTGGAATACGAATGATACATGGAGGGCAAAACATGGACACAGATCCTTCTGGGACATCCTCATGGATCATGGATAAAACATGGACAGATTTCTCCACAGACTTTACATGGACATGTAATGTGAACGAGGCCTTAAGGGGTTCAGTCACTTTCTGGTTACTTACACCTTTGTTGAAATTCTGGAACCATTTTCTCTATTTCATAAGGTCTGCCCCTCACAAAGTCGTTTGTGTCATCCACACAGTGGTCTTATCCTTAAAATGGCTGCTGCGGAAGGGTCATGTGACCAGGAAAATCTCTCCATTCTAACACACTTCCCCGTGTTTTCTACCTACTTGCACGATCCTTCCAAAGTGACGGCCCCCAACTTTACGACAGTCCCTTTTTAGCTAAGTGCAGGGGCCTAAACCAAAATGGGAAAAGAGTAGACAGACAGAAACAGAGAAAACCAGACAGGTAAAACCAGGACCGGACTGGGTCCAAAATCAGACACAAGTCCAATACCAGGAGGTTGCGTCTGAGGCAAAGTCATAGAAATAGGCAATGGTCAGTGATCCAGAGTAACAAACACACAGCGAGATAGAAAGGCAGGAAGACCAATCACAGGCCCCTGTGGCCAGCAGCTGTGTAAATAGCCGGCCCAGGAGGCATGTGAGCCCAGCACAGGGCCTGGTTGGTCTCACGTCATGGCTCCCTGATAGGTCAAGCAGAATCACTGTCAGGGGGGGCTGGTTGTCATAGCAACAGAGCGACACTGCCATATTGCAGCCAGACCCTCTGGGGGGCAGCAGGCAGGTAAGTGGGTGACATTCCTGGTCACATGACCCTTCATCGGCAGCCATTTTACAAGACCTCTGTGTGGACAGCACAAAAGACTGAGGGGCAGACCTCAACCAATAGTCATCACATGCATAGGGGTCACAGGAAGCCAGGAAGTGGGCGACCCCAGAGCGCTCCCTCAGACATGTTATTATATTACGGGCGCGCTCACTCGCCCACTTTCTCTATTCATTCCTACCAGGCTCACAATGACCTTCTCACTAGATGACTTCATGCAGGGCCTCTGATGTGGGACTATGTGCAGTCCTTTCACAAGCGGTTGGTGGTGAGACACATCCTGTTATATCTGAGAGGCGGCTTTCGTCATGTAGATGGAGTTAATACAAGCCACTTACTAATGTCTTGTCATTCTCCTCCTTTGCTGGCTGGATCCATTTGAGAGGACCCCCTGAAAGCCGCTCAGATACATTCTTACATTGACGCACATGAGCGCCGGGTAGTCCCTGAGATGTTACTCACTAGGTGGACTACAGTCCGCTCTCCTCTTACCTGGATGTGTGAAGCTAAAGAAGAAACCCAAGGGTCACAGCAGGCCAGGATCAGGAAAGCTGCAGTCTGTATCTGCAACATGTTATAAAGGTGCAGTCCAGGGTTTGTCATCAGTATGTCCAGAACATGTCTCTAATGATTGCAGCACTCATCCTGCAGATATGTCTCAGGCAGATATGTAAGGATTACACATGTGGTCTGATTAGATACTGGGTCTTGCCACAAGAGGGCGTAAAAGTGCCTCCCCCGCTGCCTTATAAACAGGCTCTCAGAGGCTAGTTTTAGGTAATGTACCTTTTGGTGACAGATCTGTGACTGCTAGACATGCGTCTATGACACTGGAAGACAATGGAAGATTAGTGATACGTGCAGGACATTCTGCACCCACATGTGTCCTCTCATGGCAGGGCTGACAACTGATGGTGTGATGATCGGGGGAGCCATTGTATACGACAGTCGTCACCCCTAGTAGTGATAGGAGGACACTGACAGCTCAGTGATATGTACAGGACATCCTGCCACCACATGTGTCCTCTCATGGCAGGGCTGACAACTGATGGTGTGATGATCAGGGGAGCCATTACATATGACAGTCGGTCACCCCTAGTAGTAATACGAGGACACTGACAGCTCAGTGATATGTACAGGACATCCTGCCACCACGTGTCCTCTCATGTCAGGGCTGAAAACTGATGGTGTGATGATCGGGGGAGCCATTACATATGACAGTCGGTCACCCCTAGTAGTGATAGGAGGACACTGACAGCTCAGTGATATGTACAGGACATCCTACCACCACATGTGTCCTCTCATGTCAGGGCTGACAACTGATGGTGTGATGATCGGGGGAGCCATTACATAAGACAGTCGGTCACCCCTAGTAGTGATAGGAGGACACTGACAGCTCAGTGATATGTACAGGACATCCTGACACCACGTGTCCTCTCATGTCAGGGCTGACAACTGCTGGTGTGATGATCGGGGGAGCCATTACATATGACAGTCGGTCACCCCTAGTAGTGATAGGAGGACACTGACAGCTCAGTGATATGTACAGGACATCCTGACATCCCATGTGTCCTCTGATGGCAGGACTGACAACTGCTGGTGTGATGATCGGGGAAGCCATTACATATGACAGTCGGTCACCCCTAGTAGTGATAGGAGGACACTGACAGCTCAGTGATATGTACAGGACATCCTGCAGCCACATGTGTTCCTCGCATGGCAGGACTGACTTCTGCTGGTGTGATGATCGGGGGAGCCATTACATATGACAGTCGGTCACCCCTAGTAGTGATAGGAGGACACTGACAGCTCAGTGATATGTACAGGACATCCTGCCACCACGTGTCCTCTCATGGCAGGGCTGACAACTGCTGGTGTGATGATCGGGGAAGCCATTACATATGACAGTCAGTCACCCCTAGTAGTGATAGGAGGACACTGACAGCTCAGTGATATGTACAGGACATCCTGCCACCACATGTGTCCTCTCATGGCAGGGCTGACAACTGCTGGTGTGATGATCGGGGGAGCCATTACATATGACAGTCGGTCACCCCTAGTAGTGATAGGAGGACACTGACAGCTCAGTGATATGTACAGGACATCCTGACACCACGTGTGTCCTCTCATGGCAGGACTGACAACTGCTGGTGTGATGATCAGGGGAGCCATTACATATGACAGTCGGTCACCCCTAGTAGTGATAGGAGGACACTGACAGCTCAGTGATATGTACAGGACATCCTACCACCACATGTGTCCTCTCATGGCAGGGCTGACAACTGCTGGTGTGATGATCGGGGGAGCCATCACATATGACAGTCGTCACCCCTAGTAGTGATAGGAGGACACTGACAGCTCAGTGATATGTACAGGACATCCTGACACCACATGTGTCCTATCATGGCAGGACTGACAACTGCTGGTGTGATGATCGGGGGAGCCATTACATATGACAGTCGCTCACCCCCTAGTAGTGATAGGAGGACACTGACAGCTCAGTGATATGTACAGGACAATCTGCCACCACATGTGTTCCTCTCATGGCAGGGCTGACCACTGCTGGTGTGATGATCGGGGAAGCCATTACATAAGACAGTTGGTCACCCCTAGTAGTGATACGAGGACACTGACAGCTCAGTGATATGTACAGGACAATCTGCCACCACATGTGTTCCTCTCATGGCAGGGCTGACCACTGCTGGAGTGATGATCGGGGGAGCCGTCACATATGACAGTCGTCACCCCTAGTAGTGATAGGAGGACACTGACAGCTCAGTGATATGTACAGGACATCCTGACACCACGTGTGTCCTCTCATGGCAGGGCTGACCACTGCTGGTGTGATGATCGGGGAAGCCATTACATAAGACAGTTGGTCACCCCTAGTAGTGATACGAGGACACTGACAGCTCAGTGATATGTACAGGACATCCTGCCACCACATGTGTCCTCTCATGGCAGGGCTGACAACTGCTGGTGTGATGATCGGGGGAGCCATTACATATGACAGTCGGTCACCCCTAGTAGTGATAGGAGGACACTGACAGCTCAGTGATATGTACAGGACATCCTGACACCACATGTGTCCTCTCATGTCAGGGCTGACAACTGCTGGTGTGATGATCAGGGGAGCCATTACATATGACAGTCGGTCACCCCTAGTAGTGATACGAGGACACTGACAGCTCAGTGATATGTACAGGACATCCTGACACCACATGTGTCCTCTCATGTCAGGGCTGACAACTGCTGGTGTGATGATCGGGGGAGCCATTACATATGACAGTCGGTCACCCCTAGTAGTGATAGGAGGACACTGACAGCTCAGTGATATGTACAGGACATCCTGACACCACGTGTGTCCTCTCATGGCAGGACTGACAACTGCTGGTGTGATGATCGGGGAAGCCATTACATATGACAGTCGGTCACCCCTAGTAGTGATAGGAGGACACTGACATCTCAGTGATATGTACAGGACATCCTGACACCACGTGTCCTCTCATGGCAGGACTGACTTCTGCTGGTGTGATGATCGGGGGAGCCATTACATATGACAGTCAGTCACCCCTAGTAGGATAGGAGGACACTGACAGCTCAGTGATATGTACAGGACATCCTGACACCACATGTGTCCTCTCATGGCAGGACTGACAACTGATGGTGTGATGATCGGGCGAGCCATTACATATGACAGTCGTACACCTCTAGTAGTGATAGGAGGACACTGACAGTTCAGTGATATGTACAGGACATCCTGACACCACGTGTCCTCTCATGGCAGGACTGACAACTGCTGGTGTGATGATCGGGGAAGCCATTACATATGACAGTCGGTCACCCCTAGTAGTGATACGAGGACACTGACAGCTCAGTGATATGTACAGGACATCCTGACACCACATGTGTCCTCTCATGTCAGGGCTGACAACTGATGGTCTGATGATCAGGGAAGCCATTACATATGACAGTCGGTCACCCCTAGTAGTGATAGGAGGACACTGACAGCTCAGTGATATGTACAGGACATCCTGACACCACGTGTCCTCTCATGTCAGGGCTGACAACTGCTGGTGTGATGATCGGGGAAGCCATTACATATGACAGTCGGTCACCCCTAGTAGTGATAGGAGGACACTGACAGCTCAGTGATATGTACAGGACATCCTGCCACCTGTAGATAACCTGGGGTAGGTTGGATTCTGCCTCATCGATGCCAATGATTGTGCCTTGTCGGCACAGAAGAAGCTACAGGTGTGTGTGAGGGGGGGCATGGAGTATCACACCCAACAGGAAGGCAACGAGGCTGAACATCTGACCCTGAGAATCATGAAACCACAAAATCACCCACTTCCCCCTCACCGGGACTATACAGGGTGGGGGCTGGAGGTCAGTGAGATGTGACTGCAAGATGTGTCATCAGGGTCATGGAGTGCACGAGAGAAAGAGAGAGACAGCAAAAGAGAGAGAAAGAGACAGCGAGAGAACGAGAGGCAGAGAGTGAGAGAGAGCAAAAGATAGCAAGCGAGAGACAGAGAGCGAGAGAGAGAAAGAGAGCGAGATAGAGAGAGCTCTATGACACCTGCCGATGAAGCAGGTGATTGTCAGGAGGGAGGAGACATGCAGCGATCTCCTCCACAGTATGGGGAGCAGTGATCACTAATGCCATCGCTCCTCCCTATACAGAAGTGTTCCTTCCTGACAATCAGCTCCTTGTCAGTTGAGGAGACACATTTACATGCAGCGATCTCCTCCACAGTATAGGGAGCAATGATCACTAATGTCATCGCTCGTCCTCTTACAGAAGTGTTCCTTCCTAACAATCTCCTGCTCGTCAGTGGAGGAGACACCTTTACACACAGCGATCTCCTCCACAGTATAGGGAGCAGTGATCACTAATGTCATCGCTCGTCCTCATACAGAAGAGTTCCTTCCTAACAATCTCCTGCTCGTCAGTGGAGGAGACACCTTTACACACAGCGATCTCCTCCACAGTATAGGGAGCAGTGATCACTAATGTCATCGCTCGTCCTCATACAGAAGAGTTCCTTCCTAACAATCTCCTGCTCGTCAGTGGAGGAGACACCTTTACACACAGCGATCTCCTCCACAGTATAGGGAGCAGTGATCACTAATGTCATCGCTCGTCCTCATACAGAAGAGTTCCTTCCTAACAATCTCCTGCTCGTCAGTGGAGGAGACACCTTTACACACAGCGATCTCCTCCACAGTATAGGGAGCAGTGATCACTAATGTCATCGCTCGTCCTCATACAGAAGAGTTCCTTCCTAACAATCTCCTGCTCGTCAGTGGAGGAGACACCTTTACACACAGCGATCTCCTCCACAGTATAGGGAGCAGTGATCACTAATGTCATCGCTCGTCCTCATACAGAAGAGTTCCTTCCTGACAATCTGCTCCTCATCAGTGGAGGAGACACAGTTACATGCAGTGATCTACTCCACAGTATAGGGGGCAGTGATCACTAATGTCATCGCTCGTCCTCATACAGAAGTGTTCCTTCCTAACAATCTCCTGCTCGTCAGTTGAGAAGACACCTTAACATGCAGTGATCTCCTCCACAGTATAGGGGGCAGTGATCACTAATGCCATCGCTCGTCAGTGGAGGAGATACATTTACATGCAGTGATCTCCTCCACAGTATAGGGAGCAGTGATCACTAATGTCATCGCTCGTCCTCATATAGACGTGTTCCTTCCTGACAATCTCCTGCTCGTCAGTGGAGGAGACACATTTACATGCAGCGATCTCCATCACATGATGGAATATGCATGTACTCTGCCTGGCCCGACCTTGGAACTGTGACCTGGACTACGTACGTACTCTGCCTGGCCCGACCTTGGAACTGTGACCTGGACTACGTACGTACTCTGCCTCCACCAACCTTAGAAATGTGACCTGGACTATGTATGTACTCTGCCTCCACCAACCTTAGAAATGTGACCTGGATACGTACGTACTCTGCCTGGCCCGACCATGGAACTGTGACCTGGACTACGTACGTACTCTGCCTCCACCAACCTTAGAAATGTGACCTGGACTATGTATGTACTCTGCCTCCACCAACCTTATATATGTGACCAGTACTACACACATAGTCAGTCTGCCCCGACCTTGGAATTGTTGTTTGGGATATGCTCAGCCTGCCCTGACTTTGGATTGTGTCTCTGACTCCCATAGCATCCAACTACATCAGGACTACTCAAGGAGGTAGAAGCCTAGTTGGTTCCCAGCAGCAAAGTCCAGGTCCTTGCACAGGGTTTAAAGGGGGAATACCATAGAACCGCCAGAACAACGCCCTTAGTGAAACTGGTTAGTAGACACAGTGGGTTCACATCCACTGTCCATCAGAGGAAGCTCAGGCCATGGACTCCGCTGACCTAAACCAGACGAGCCTTACTGAACTACTGAATACCCTGACAAATACCACAGTGGTACCACAGCCTCCTGCAGCCGTGACGCCCCCACCAGCACCACAGACCGCTCCAGTAACAGGCTCTGGCCCTACTCGATATGATGGAAATCCCAAGCAATGCCGTGGGTTCATAAACCAGGATACCCTGCACCCGACCAACTGCTGTAAGGTGACCTTTATGATGTCCCATCTGTCAGGAGAAGCACTGACCTGGTCAAACCCGCTGTGGGAGAGAAATGACCCGCTCACTAACAACCTGAGAGACGTCTTGGAGATTTCCTGAAAGGTTTTTGATGCGCCCAGATGCACCACTTCTGCTCCTTCCTCTCTACTACGACTACATCAGGGCAGCGTCTCGGAGGGTCAATACTCCATCCAGTTCCGAATGCTGGCCTCAGAACTGGGTTGGAATAAGGAGGCTCTGAGAGTTTGGCAGGTAGGATCAAGGACGTGATGTTCCCAGCTGATTGGATGCTCTGGTGTCCATGTATAGATTTGGAGATCTGTGATAAAGAAGTGGCACGTGACAGAAGATCTTCTCGCCTGGCACCGACCGCCCAGAGACCTCTTTCTCCTTTGCGGTCTGCCTCTGTAGATGGACAGGCTCATTAGGTTGTCTGCTGAGGAATGACTGTACGGACATGCTGATGACCTTTGCCTATATTGTGGAGAAAAGGGACACTATCTCCGTGCTTGTCCTGATAAGCCAGGAAACTCCAGAGCCTGGGATCTTCAGGAGGGATGGCTCTAGGTGAAGATCCAACCTCTCCAGGCATTTGGGAATATATTTATAATGAAGTAATACTTATATGTCAGTAGTTTGATTTTCTTACTTCTCGAAGAACCTCTTTAACAATTTTTAGGAGATGGTGACAGATATGAAGAGTCGCTAACCTCAATGTCACACTTGTTAAGTTGTTGGGTGGAAAACCTCTAGTGCTGATAAGACAGGTGGAGCGCTCTGTGATGACTCCACTGTCCACGGGAGAATTCACATATGACTCTGTTCTTCATCATGGCCTCTCCGGGCCTGTTCTACAACCAGTGGCTTCCACTGCACCAACAACTCATCTCCTGATCTCTGTCCTACTGACCTTTTATTGTTGGTGTGCCAGGTGGTCAGGACTTAACATGACAAGTTCTGGACTTCGTAGTTTTGGGCGTTATACAAACAGCCAAGCATGTTTGCATGCCAGGAGTTGTAGTTTCACAGCAGCTGGAGTGCTGAAGGTTGCTGATCCGTGCTCTAAAGAAACAGTGGAGTCTCAGAGCCCTGGTCTTAGTAGTTTGTGGCTGTAAGGACTCTGCAAAACGACAGTAGAGGCTTGGAATCCTGGTCTTAGTAGTTTGTGGAGCTAAGGTCCCTTCAGAGCGACAGTAGAGTCTCGGAGCCTAGGCCTTAGTAGTTTGTGGAGCTAAGGACTCTCCAGAGTGACAGTGGAGTCTCGGAGCCCTGGTCTTAGTAGTTTGTGGATGGAAGGACTCTCCAGAGTGACAGTGGAGTCTCAGAGCCCTGGTCTTAGTAGATTGTGGTTGTAAGGACTCTCCACAGTGACAGTGGAGTCTCGGAGCCCTGATCTTAATAGTTTGTGGTTGTAAGGACTCTCCAGAGTGACAGTGGAGTCTCGGAGCCCTGATCTTAATAGTTTGTGGTTGTAAGGACTCTCCAGAGTGACAGTGGAGTCTCGGAGCCCTGATCTTAATAGTTTTTGGTTGTAAGGACTCTCCAGAGTGACAGTGGAGTCTCGGAGCCCAGGCCTTAGTAGTTTGTGTAGCTAAGGACTCTTCAGAACGACAGTGGAGTCTCGGAGCCCAGGCCTTAGTAGTTTATGGTTGTAAGGACTCTCCAGAGTGACATGGAGTCTCAGAGCCCTGGTCTTAGTAGTTTGTGGTTGTAAGGACTCTCCAGAGTGACAGTGGAGTCTCAGAGCCCAGGCCTTAGTAGTTTGTGGAGCTAAGGACTCTTCAGAACGACAGTGGAGTCTCGGAGACCAGGCCTTAGTACTTTGTGGAGCTAAGGTCTCTTCAGAGTGACAGTGGAGTCTCGGAGCCCTGGTCTTAGTAGTTTGTGGTTGTAAGGACTCTCCAGAGTGACAGTGGAGTCTCAGAGCCCTGATCTTAATAGTTTGTGGAGCTAAGGTCTCTTCAGAGTGACAGTGGAGTCTCAGAGCCCTGGTCTTAGTAGTTTGTGGTTGTAAGGACTCTCCAGAGTGACAGTGGAGTATCGGAGCCCTGGTCTTAGTAGTTTGTGGATGGAAGGACTCTCCAGAGTTACAGTGGAGTCTCGGAGCCCAGGCCTTAGTAGTTTGTGGAGCTAAGGACTCTTCAGAACGACAGTGGAGTCTCGGAGCCCAGGCCTTAGTAGTTTGTGGTTGTAAGGACTCTCCAGAGTGACATGGAGTCTCAGAGCCCTGGTCTTAGTAGTTTGTGGTTGTAAGGACTCTCCAGAGTGACAGTGGAGTCTCAGAGCCCTGGTCTTAGTAGTTTGTGGTTGTAAGGACTCTCCAGAGTGACAGTGGAATCTCAGAGCCAAGGCCTTAGTAGTTTTTGGAGCTAAGGTCTCTTCAGAGTGACAGTGGAGTCTCGGAGCCCTGGTCTTAGTAGTTTGTGGTTGTAAGGACTCTCCAGAGTGACAGTGGAGTATCGGAGCCCTGGTCTTAGTAGTTTGTGGATGGAAGGACTCTCCAGAGTTACAGTGGAGTCTCGGAGCCCAGGCCTTAGTAGTTTGTGGAGCTAAGGACTCTTCAGAACGACAGTGGAGTCTCCAGAGTGACATGGAGTCTCAGAGCCCAGGCCTTAGTAGTTTGTGGTTGTAAGGACGCTCCAGAGTGATGGAGTCTCAGAGCCAAGGCCTTAGTAGTTTGTGGAGCTAAGGTCCCTTCAGAGCGACAGTAGAGTCTCGGAGCCTAGGCCTTAGTAGTTTGTGGATGGAAGGACTCTTCAGAACGACAGTGGAGTCTCGGAGCCCAGGCCTTAGTAGTTTATGGTTGTAAGGACTCTCCAGAGTGACATGGAGTCTCAGAGCCCTGGTCTTAGTAGTTTGTGGTTGTAAGGACTCTCCAGAGTGACAGTGGAGTCTCAGAGCCCTGGTCTTAGTAGTTTGTGGTTGTAAGGACTCTCCAGAGTGACAGTGGAGTCTCAGAGCCCAGGCCTTAGTAGTTTGTGGAGCTAAGGACTCTTCAGAACGACAGTGGAGTCTCGGAGACCAGGCCTTAGTACTTTGTGGAGCTAAGGTCTCTTCAGAGTGACAGTGGAGTCTCGGAGCCCTGGTCTTAGTAGTTTGTGGTTGTAAGGACTCTCCAGAGTGACAGTGGAGTCTCAGAGCCCTGATCTTAATAGTTTGTGGAGCTAAGGTCTCTTCAGAGTGACAGTGGAGTCTCAGAGCCCTGGTCTTAGTAGTTTGTGGTTGTAAGGACTCTCCAGAGTGACAGTGGAGTATCGGAGCCCTGATCTTAATAGTTTGTGGAGCTAAGGTCTCTTCAGAGTGACAGTGGAGTCTCAGAGCCCTGGTCTTAGTAGTTTGTGGTTGTAAGGACTCTCCAGAGTGACAGTGGAGTATCGGAGCCCTGGTCTTAGTAGTTTGTGGATGGAAGGACTCTCCAGAGTTACAGTGGAGTCTCGGAGCCCAGGCCTTAGTAGTTTGTGGAGCTAAGGACTCTTCAGAACGACAGTGGAGTCTCGGAGCCCAGGCCTTAGTAGTTTGTGGTTGTAAGGACTCTCCAGAGTGACAGTGGAGTCTCAGAGCCCTGGCCTTAGTAGTTTGTGGTTGTAAGGACTCTCCAGAGTGACAGTGGAGTCTCAGAGCCCTGGCCTTAGTAGTTTGTGGTTGTAAGGACGCTCCAGAGTGATGGAGTCTCAGAGCCAAGGCCTTAGTAGTTTTTGGAGCTAAGGTCTCTTCAGAGTAACAGTGGAGTCACCGAGCCCTGGTCTTAGTAGTTTGTGTGTAAAGACTCTTCAGAACGACAGTGGAGTCTCAGAGCCCTGGTCTTAGTAGTTTGTGGAGCTAAGGTTGTTGAGGTGGACATAAACCTGTCCTTTCTGGAATTCAGTCAGTCATTCCGAATTGTTTTTGAGGGGAAAATTCTGTATTTCGACCGGTCTACCTTCACAAGGTCTCTCCAGAGTGACAGTGGAGTCTCAGAACCCTGGTCTTAGTAGTTTGTGGATAGAAGGACTCTCCAGAGTGACAGTGGAGTCTCGGAGCCCTGGTCTTAGTAGTTTGTGGATAGAAGGACTCTCCAGAGTGACAGTGGAGTCTCGGAGCCCTGGTCTTAGTAGTTTGTGGTTGTAAGGACTCTCCAGAGTGACAGTGGAGTCTCAGAGCCCTGGTCTTAGTAGTTTGTGGAGCTAAGGACTCTTCAGAACGACAGTGGAGTCTCGGAGACCAGGCCTTAGTACTTTGTGGAGCTAAGGTCTCTTCAGAGTGACAGTGGAGTCTCGGAGCCCTGGCCTTAGTAGTTTGTGGAGCTAAGGACTCTTCAGAACGACAGTGGAGTCTCGGAGACCAGGCCTTAGTACTTTGTGGAGCTAAGGTCTCTTCAGAGTGACAGTGGAGTCTCGGAGCCCTGGTCTTAGTAGTTTGTGGTTGTAAGGACGCTCCAGAGTGATGGAGTCTCAGAGCCAAGGCCTTAGTAGTTTTTGGAGCTAAGGTCTCTTCAGAGTAACAGTGGAGTCACCGAGCCCTGGTCTTAGTAGTTTGTGTGTAAAGACTCTTCAGAACGACAGTGGAGTCTCAGAGCCCTGGTCTTAGTAGTTTGTGGAGCTAAGGTTGTTGAGGTGGACATAAACCTGTCCTTTCTGGAATTCAGTCAGTCATTCCGAATTGTTTTTGAGGGGAAAATTCTGTATTTCGACCGGTCTACCTTCACAAGGTCTCTCCAGAGTGACAGTGGAGTCTCAGAACCCTGGTCTTAGTAGTTTGTGGATAGAAGGACTCTCCAGAGTGACAGTGGAGTCTCGGAGCCCTGGTCTTAGTAGTTTGTGGATAGAAGGACTCTCCAGAGTGACAGTGGAGTCTCGGAGCCCTGGTCTTAGTAGTTTGTGGATAGAAGGACTCTCCAGAGTGACAGTGGAGTCTCGGAGTCCTGGTCTTAGTAGTTGATGGATGGATGGTTTGGGTGGTCTGAAGTAGTGGAGGTTACATAATGCCTAATTACCTGGCAGAACAGAACACACGTGACCATCTTGAGTTGACATGTATGGCTATGTGTGTACAAGGACAGGCCTCCAGAGAAAACGTATCCATACCAGCTGGATACTTCTCATTCTTCTTATCCCCGTACACTGTAGAGACGTTCTAGTCCCCCCCCGTACACTGTAGAGATGTTCTAGTCCCCCCCCCCACCCCCCCACTGTAGAGATGTTCTAGTCCCCCCCTCCCCCCCCCCACTGTAGAGATGTTCTAGTCCCCCCCCGTACACTGTAGAGATGTTCTAGTCCCCCACCCCCCATACACTGTAGAGCCGTTCTAGTCCCCCACCACCCCCCATACACTGTAGAGACGTTCTAGTCCCCCACCACCCCCCATACACTGTAGAGAAGTCCACGAAATGTATGATGAGAAAGAGACCAGAAGCGTCAGGTTTAATTCTAATACAGCAAACAGTCTGGTTACCAGAGATAACAGCAGACACTTCAGGCAGGCAGAGTCATCTGGAGGCAGGACCCCAGGGCAGACCGATCTGAGAGAGGAGCAGAGATTTCGGCCACACTGTACCCCTCTGACACGTGGAATGTCTGGAGTCGACTCCCGGCTGCTGCGAGAACGTCTGGAACATAAGAGAAGTCTGTGAGGAAGGAGACAGATCCATCTGAGGGGATCGGGGCGCGACCGAGGAGGACGTGCGCCAATCAATCCCATATAAGGAATTCTAAACTTCCAGAAAGTCGGCCTAAGATCTGAGGTTACACGGAGGGTGGACAGGGACAAGGCAGGAGGAGGACCTGGAGGCCACATATCAGGTTAGTACTCACCTACAAGTTTCGGGAGATTGGTCTCCCCCGTCCACAGCAGTAAAGTCCCAGTCAATGACACCGGACATCTGAAATGTGATTGTCCAATCTGGATCAGGCAGGGGGCGTCACCACTCAGCCCCCCAATTACACTCACTCCTCCTCCCGACACTTCCAATCTCGGCTCTGCAGAGTCCGAGGAGCCTCGGGAAGTTACCTGAAGAACAAGGGAGAATGGAGATAGATGATGGAGGCTGAAGAACACCACAAGATGCCCCCCAGGGGCAGGTCCGGGGGCATTCTGGATCTGAAGAGACTTTAGGAGATACCTGGATTCCAACTTCCTTGGCGAAGATGCACGAGTTGACCAGGTTGACTTTCTTGTCTGAATTGTGGAGGAGTCCGATGGCAACAGCTGAGCAGAGGAAGGAGCTGCAGTTCTTCAGAGCGCCCCCTAGTGTAGAGGACAGACTGGGTGACAGGTGGACAAAGGAGGGTTTGGAACCAAAAAAAGGGGGGCAGATTTTCAGCCCCTAGAATTCAATGGGTGAACGAATTGGACAATGGTGACCACGGTGCCTCTCCCCGATATACAAGATGGAGGGCACCGCCGAACAAAATCCACCCACTGGAAGTCAGGGGTTAACGCTTTTCAGGACGGTGATACCGCCATCTCACCTGCAGTGGTCACGTGGACCTCACCGTGGACATCTGGTAACAGGGAGTGAAGAAGGCGGCCCAGGGCCTCACCCAACCTGATCCAGGGCCGGGTCTCTGCAGAGAAGGCCTTGGTTAGAGCCGGAGCGTTGACCTGAAGGGAAACAGACACCATGAGAGCGCGACCACAGGACGACTATTAACCCATCACTGCCCAGACAACACGAAAGAGAGCGCGACCACAGGACGACGATTAACCCATCACTGACCGGAGAACAGGAAAGAGAGCGCGACCACAGGACGACGATTAACCCATCACTGACCGGAGAACAGGAAAGAGAGCGCGACCACAGGACGACGATTAACCCATCACTGCCCGGACAAGACGAAAGAGAGCGCGACCACAGGACGACGATTAACCCATCACTGACCGGACAACACGAAAGAGAGCGACCACAGGACGACGATTAACCCATCACTGACCGGACAAGACGAAAGAGAGCGCGACCACAGGACGACGATTAACCCATCACTGACCGGACAACACGAAAGAGAGCGACCACAGGACGACGATTAACCCATCACTGACCGGACAAGACGAAAGAGAGCGCGACCACAGGACGACTATTAACCCATCACTGACCGGACAACACGAAAGAGAGCGCGACCACAGGACGACGATTAACCCATCACTGACCGGACAAGACGAAAGAGAGCGCGACCACAGGACGACGATTAACCCATCACTGACCAGACAACATGAAAGAGAGCGCGACCACAGGACGACGATTAACCCATCACTGACCAGACAACACGAATGAGAGCGCGACCACAGGACGACGATTAACCCATCACTGACCGGACAACACGAAAGAGAGCGCGACCACAGGACGACGATTAACCCATCACTGACCGGACAACACGAAAGAGAGCGCGACCACAGGACGACGATTAACCCATCACTGACCGGACAAGACGAAAGAGAGCGCGACCACAGGACGACGATTAACCCATCACTGACCAGACAACACGAATGAGAGTGCGACCACAGGACGACGATTAACCCATCACTGCCCGGACAACACGAAAGAGAGTGCGACCACAGGACGACGATTAACCCATCACTGACCGGACAACACGAAAGAGAGCGCGACCACAGGACGACGATTAACCCATCACTGACCGGACAACACGAAAGAGAGCGCGACCACAGGACGACGATTAACCCATCACTGACCAGACAACATGAAAGAGAGCGCGACCACAGGACGACGATTAACCCATCACTGACCGGACAACACGAAAGAGAGCGCGACCACAGGACGACGATTAACCCATCACTGACCAGACAACATGAAAGAGAGCGCGACCACAGGACGACGATTAACCCATCACTGCCCGGACAAGACGAATGAGAGCGCGACCACAGGACGACGATTAACCCATCACTGCCCGGACAAGACGAAAGAGAGCGCGACCACAGGACGACGATTAACCCATCACTGCCCGGACACGACGAAAGAGAGCACGACCACAGGACGACGATTAACCCATCACTGACCGGACAACACGAAAGAGAGCGCGACCACAGGATGACGATTAACCCATCACTGCCCGGACAACACGAAAGAGAGCGCGACCACAGGACGACGATTAACCCATCACTGACCAGACAACACGAATGAGAGCGCGACCACAGGACGACGATTAACCCATCACTGACCGGACAACACGAAAGAGAGCGCGACCACAGGACGACGATTAACCCATCACTGCCCGGACAACACGAAAGAGAGCGCGACCACAGGACGACGATTAACCCATCACTGACCGGACAACACGAAAGAGAGCGCGACCACAGGACGACGATTAACCCATCACTGACCGGACAACACGAATGAGAGCGCGACCACAGGACGATGATTAACCCATCACTGCCCGGACAACACGAAAGAGAGCGCGACCACAGGACGACGATTAACCCATCACTGCCCGGACAAGACGAATGAGCGCGCGACCACAGGACGACGATTAACCCATCACTGCCCGGACAAGACGAAAGAGAGCGCGACCACAGGACGACGATTAACCCACAGACTGCAGGTCTAGGGGGCGTGCCCTGGGTGCGTCATCTATTTCCTGTGATACAGCTGGTCATCAGGCCCGGTCTGGTACACCGCCGCCCTCTCCTGGACAAGCTGTGATATAGAGTCTGACGTCCCCCGTTCTTACCGCTTTATAGAAAATGAGATTGAAGTAAAGGGGGGCTCAGGGCGCCCCAAATACTCACCGCCCCCACCAGAGCCCGCTCCTTCACCAGGTCCACAATCTGCAGAGCGATCTCCTCCCCGCAGCGGTTCTGGGCCTCGTGTGTGCTGGCCCCGAGGTGGGGGAGGCTGATCACCAGAGGATGGTCTATGAGGGCCCGATCCCGAGGAGGCTCCTGAAAAACGGAGAGGTCATCGGTCGGTGCCGGGGCTCAGGTCTGAAGTATCTCACCGTCAGGTGTAACAGTTGTCAGACATCTTTGCAGTCACTGGTTGTCAGGTGGCTCACCTCAGTGAAGACGTCCAGCCCCGCTCCTCCGCACTGCCCGCTCTCCAGGGCCCTCAGCAATGCCGCCTCATCTATGATCCCCCCCCGGGCGCAGTTAATGACCTGGACCCCGCGTCTGCACTTCGAGAACGCGGCATCATCAATGAGACCTGGAGAAAGGAAAAACACTGGGTGTACAGCGCTGTGTATACCTGCGGTAGACGGCAGGAGGGGGGTGTACAGCGCCGTGTATACCTGAGGTAGACGGCAGGAGGGGGGTGTACAGCGCCGTGTATACCTGCGGTAGACGGCAGGAGGGGGGTGTACAGCGCCGTGTATACCTGCGGTAGACGGCAGGAGGGGGGTGTACAGCGCCGTGTATACCTGCGGTAGACGGCAGGAGGGGGGTGTACAGCGCCGTGTATACCTGCGGTAGACGGCAGGAGGGGGTGTACAGCGCCGTGTATACCTGCGGTAGACGGCAGGAGGGGGGTGTACAGCGCCGTGTATACCTGCGGTAGAGGGCAGGAGGGGGGTGTACAGCGCCGTGTTATACCTGCGGTAGAGGGCAGGAGGGGGGTGTACAGCGCCGTGTATACCCTGCGGTAGAGGCAGGGGGGGCCGGTACCGGGAGGCAGGGGGTGTACAGCGCCGTGTATACCTGCGGTAGACGGCAGGAGGGGGGTGTACAGCGCCGTGGTATACCTGCGGTAGACGGCAGGAGGGGGGTGTACAGCGCCGTGTATACCTGCGGTAGAACGGCAGGAGGGGGGTGTACAGCGCCGTGTATACCTGCGGTAGACTGGCAGGTAGGGGGGTGTACAGCGCCGTGTATACCTGCGGTAGACGGCAGGAGGGGGTGTACAGCGCCGTGTATACCTGCGGTAGACGGCAGGAGGGGGGTGTACAGCGCCGTGTATACCTGCGGTAGACGGCAAGGAGGGGGTGTACAAGCGCCGGTGTATACCTGCGGTAGACGGCAGGAGGGGGGTGTACAGCGCCGTGTATACCTGCGGTAGACGGCAGGAGGGGGGTGTACAGCGCCGTGTATACCTGCGGTAGACGGCAGGAGGGGGGTGTACAGCGCCGTGTATACCTGCGGTAGACGGCAGGAGGGGGGTGTACAGCGCCGTGTATACCTGCGGTAGACGGCAGGAGGGGGGTGTACAGCGCCGTGTATACCTGCGGTAGACGGCAGGAGGGGGTGTACAGCGCCGTGTATACCTGCGGTAGACGGCAGGAGGGGGTGTACAGCGCCGTGTATACCTGCGGTAGACGGCAGAGGGGGGTGTACAGCGCCGTGTATACCTGCGGTAGACGGCAGGAGGGGGTGTACAGCGCCGTGTATACTGCGGTAGACGGCAGGAGGGGGTGTACAGCGCCGTGTATACTGCGGTAGACGGCAGGAGGGGGGTGTACAGCGCCGTGTATACCTGCGGTAGACGGCAGGAGGGGGGTGTACAAGCGCCGTGTATACCTGCGGTAGACGGCAGAGGGGTGTACAGCGCCGTGTATACCTCCGGTAGACGGCAGGAGGGGGGTGTACAGCGCCGTGTTACCTGCGGTAGACGCAGGAGGGGGGTGTACAGCGCCGTGTATTACCTGTGGGTAGACGGCAGGAGGGGGGTGTACAGCGCCGTGTATACCTGCGGTAGACGGCAGGAGGGGGTGTACAGCGCCGTGTATACCTGCGGTAGACGGCAGGAGGGGGGTGTACAGCGCCGTGTATACCTGTGGAGACGGCAGGAGGGGGGTGTTACAGCGCCGTGTATACCTGTGGTAGACGGCAGGAGGGGGGTGTACAGCGCCGTGTATACCTGCGGTAGACGGCAGGAGGGGGGTGTACAGCGCCGTGTATACCTGCGGTAGACGGCAGGAGGGGGGTGTACAGCGCCGTGTATACCTGTGGTAGACGGCAGGAGGGGGGTGTGCACAGTGATGTAATCGCACTGTCTCCAGATTTCTTCTAGTGGAAACTGTTGAACCCCAAATTCGGCAGTAACTTCTGGGGGGATGATGGGGTCGTAGCCGATGGTCTGTGGGATAGAGACGATAATAAACCACCTGAAGACAGAGCTGAGGAGGTGGAGGAGACTGAGAACCATGGGAAGAAAAGAATGGAAGACCTCCGCATGGAGGGAGCTCCTGGAGCCGAGAACAGTGATGAACAAAGGGGAGGAAGCTGCAGGGGTGGACAGAGGCAAGAAGACCATGGAGGACACCACAGGAAGGGAGACCATGGATGGAGAGAAGTGAGGAGGACCATGGATGGAGAGAAGTGAGGAGGAACATGGATGGAGAGAAGTGAGGAGGAACATGGATGGAGAGAAGTGAGGAGGACTATGGATGGAGAGAAGTGAGGAGGACCATGGATGGAGAGAAGTGAGGAGGACCATGGATAGAGAGAAGTGAGGAGGACCACGGAGGACACCACAGGAAGGGAGACAGTGGTGAGAAGACCACGGAGGACACCACAGGAAGAGAGACAGTGGTGAGAAGACCACGGAGGACACCACAGGAAGAGAGACAGTGGTGAGGAGACCATGGATGGAGAGAGGTGAGAAGACTATGTGTACAGAGAAGAGACAATGGACGGAGAGAGACGAGGAGCCTTTGTGTGGAGAGAAGACACAATGGATGGATAGAGGTATGGGACCTTTGTGTGGAGAGTGGCAAGGAGACTATGCATGGAGTGAGCTGAGGAGACTGGATGGAGAGAGGTGCCGAAACCACATGTGGAGAGAAGAGACTATGAATGGAGAGAGGTGAGGAGACTATGCATGGAGAGAGGTGAGGAGACTATGCATGGAGAGAGGTGAGGAGACTATGCATGGAGAGAGGTGAGGAGACTATGCATGGAGAGAAGACATAAAGGATGGAGAGAGGTGAGGAGAAGATATTTAGTAGGAGGGTCTTAGAGAGGTTTCACCATGTTCTCACCTTCATTTGGAATGACTGCATCCTTATTGCCACTTCTTTGCCAATCCGTCCAAGCCCCAGGATTCCCAGAGTCTTCCCATGCAGCTCAGAGCCCATGTACTGGGGGACAGTGAATGGTTAGTGCTGGTTCTTACTGGGATCTCTCCCCTCCCAGTATGTCTGACTGGTAATACTGCTCACTACCGCTATATCTAGGCCCTTTGGACTGACCTACAGAACTGCATTGTAAGTAGCAGACCTTTTAGTTATAAGATTTGCTTCCCCTGTAGGACATTGAGGTCCTGCTCCTTCTCACCCTCTAAGAACATCCCTGACACCAATCCTCGAGCTCCGTACCTTCTTCCGGTCCCATCTCCCCTGCTTCATGGATGATGCGGCCTGAGGGATCTGCCTGGGAGACAAGGAACACGAGTGAAGAAGAGAAGACACAAAGTAATGGGAGATGAACCTCCTCAGCCGCCGTCACCAGGAACTAATGTCACAGAGAAAATCCTCAGAACCCGTGAGGAGTCCCAAAAATCAAGTGACAACTGACCAGCACCTACCTGGAGAGACTGAGGATGAGGCCGCACGTCAGCTCCGCCGCACTGATACTGTTCCCAGTGGGAGTGCTGGAAGAAGAGACAGATGAGGATCATACAGTGAGTGCAGCTCTGGAGTATAATACAGGATGTAACTCAGGATCAGTACAGGATAAGTAATGTATGTACACAGAGACTGCACCAGCAGAATAGTGAGTGCAGCTCTGGAGTATAATACAGGATGTAACTCAGGATCAGTACAGGATAAGTAATGTATGTACACAGAGACTGCACCAGCAGAATAGTGAGTGCAGCTCTGGAGTATAATACAGGATGTAACTCAGGATCAGTACAGGATAAGTAATGTATGTACACAGTGACTGCACCAGCAGAATAGTGAGTGCAGCTCTGGAGTATAATACAGGATGTAACTCAGGATCAGTACAGGATAAGTAATGGATGTACACAGTGACTGCACCAGCAGAATAGTGAGTGCAGCTCTGGAGTATAATACAGGATGTAACTCAGGATCAGTACAGGATAAGTAATGTATGTACACAGTGACTGCACCAGCAGAATAGTGAGTGCAGCTCTGGAGTATAATACAGGATGTAACTCAGGATCAGTACAGGATAAGTAATGTATGTACACAGTGACTGCACCAGCAGAATAGTGAGTGCAGCTCTGGAGTATAATACAGGATGTAACTCAGGATCAGTGCAGGATAAGTAATGTATGTACACAGTGACTGCACCAGCAGAATAGTGAGTGCAGCTCTGGAGTATAATACAGGATGTAACTCAGGATCAGTACAGGATAAGTAATGTATGTACACAGTGACTGCACCAGCAGAATAGTGAGTGCAGCTCTGGAGTATAATACAGGATGTAACTCAGGATCAGTACAGGATAAGTAATGTATGTACACAGTGACTGCACCAGCAGAATAGTGAGTGCAGCTCTGGAGTATAATACAGGATGTAACTCAGGATCAGTACAGGATAAGTAATGTATGTACACAGTGACTGCACCAGCAGAATAGTGAGTGCAGCTCTGGAGGATAATACAGGATGTAACTCAGGATCAGTACAGGATAAGTAATGTATGTACACAGTGACTGCACCAGCAGAATAGTGAGTGCAGCTCTGGAGTATAATACATGATATAACTCAGGATCAGTACAGGATAAGTAATGTATGTACACAGTGACTGCGCCAGCAGAATAGTGAGTGCAGCTCTGGAGTATAATACATGATATAACTCAGGATCAGTACAGGATAAGTAATGTATGTACACAGTGACTGCACCAGCAGAATAGTGAGTGCAGCTCTGGAGTATAATACAGGATGTAATTCAGGATCAGTACATGATAAGTAATGTATGTACACAGTGACTGCAGCAGCAGAATAGTGAGTGCAGCTCTGGAGTATAATACAGGATGTAACTCAGGATCAGTACAGGATAAGTAATGTATGTACACAGTGACTGCACCAGCAGAATAGTGAGTGCAGCTCTGGAGTATAATACAGGATGTAACTCAGGATCAGTACAGGATAGGTAATGTATGTACACAGTGACTGCACCAGCAGAATAGTGAGTGCAGCTCTGGAGTATAATACAGGATGTAACTCAGGATCAGTACAGGATAGGTAATGTATGTACACAGTGACTGCACCAGCAGAATAGTGAGTGCAGCTCTGGAGTATAATACAGGATGTAACTCAGGATCAGTACAGGATAGGTAATGTATGTACACAGTGACTGCACCAGCAGAATAGTGAGTGCAGCTCTGGAGTATAATACAGGATGTAACTCAGGATCAGTACAGGATAAGTAATGTATGTACACAGTGACTGCACCAGCAGAATAGTGAGTGCAGCTCTGGAGTATAATACAGGATGTAACTCAGGATCAGTACAGGATAAGTAATGTATGTACACAGTGACTGCACCAGCAGAATAGTGAGTGCAGCTCTGGAGTATAATACAGGATGTAACTCAGGGTCAGTACAGGATAAGTAATGTATGTTCACAGTAACTCCACCAGCAGAATAGTGAGTGCAGCTCTAGAGTATAATACCTCGCATCAGGAGATTCTTACTTCATCACAATGATCCCATTCTTTGTGGCAGCATCCACGTCCACATTGTCCACGCCAGTCCCAGCTCGTCCCACTACCTTCAGCCTTGTTCCTGCAGTCAGGACATCTGAGGTGACTTTAGTGGCAGAACGGACAATTAGACCGTCATAGTCCTGAGGGTTGGAGAGAAATCAAAACCAGTAAGACTGGGGGAGGGGAGGCCCTTAGCCTCTATAGAGGTCGACCTTCTGCTCGCTGGACGCCAAATTCATCAAAAACTATTATTTATCTAATTAATAATATGAAAGGTAAGAACAGGAGATCGCAGCCACCGGAAGGAGAAGTCTCCATGCTGCACTGAGTACCACTCCTCCTGTATAGACAGAGACGCCGCACTCGGTACCACTCCTCCTGTATAGACAGACGCCGCACTCGGTACCGCTCCTCCTGTATAGACAGAGGCCGCACTCGGTACCGCTCCTCCTGTATAGACAGAGGCCGCACTCGGTACCGCTCCTCCTGTATAGACAGAGGCCGCACTCGGTACTGCTCCTCCGTATAGACAGAGGCCGCACTCGGTACCGCTCCTCCCGTATAGACAGAGACGGCCGCACTCGGTACCGCTCCTCCCGTATAGACAGAGACGCCGCACTCGGTACCGCTCCTCCCGTATAGACAGAGACGCCGCACTCGGTACCGCTCCTCCCGTATAGACAGAGACGCCGCACTCGGTACCGCTCCTCCCGTATAGACAGAGACGCCGCACTCGGTACCGCTCCTCCCGTATAGACAGAGACGCCCGCACTCGGTACCGCTCCTCCTGTATAGACAGAGGACGCCGCACTCGGTACCGCTCCTCCTGTATAGACAGAGACGCCGCACTCGGTACCGCTCCTCCTGTATAGACAGAGACGCCGCACTCGGTACCGCTCCTCCTGTATAGACAGAGACGCCGCACTCGGTACCACTCCTCCTGTATAGACAGAGACGCCGCACTCGGTACCACTCCTCCTGTATAGACAGAGACGCCGCACTCGGTACCACTCCTCCTGTATAGACAGAGACGCCGCACTCGGTACCACTCCTCCTGTCTGGCACCACTCTGGTGTTACTCCGCCCCCTCGTCCTGAAACCTTGTGCTCCTCTTGCATCAGCTGGAGCTGTGATCTGCAGAGCATTGCACCGCACACCTGTGTCTACAGACTATTCCTCCCATCATCCGGGGCTCTCTCTCTGCAGACTATCGCTCCCACCATCCGGGGCTCTCTCTCTGCAGACTATCACTCCCCCTGCAGAGTATCGCGCTCACCTGGATGCAGGAGCGGAGGTCCTCGGGGCTCAGGCCCGGGCTCTCGGTCACCTCGATGCCGGCAGAGCGCAGGATCAGAGCGCAGGCCGGCGCCAGACTGTCGCTGATTAGCACCCGTCTCATCTCCATCCCGGGGGCCGTCTAACTGCGGTCTCTGCGTCTGTGCTGCCTCTGCTACCGGCTGTCTCACTGTGCAGTATCTGTGCGTCACTGATCTCTCACGGTACCGTCTCTCTCACAGTGATGTCTCTGCTTTCTCAGTCTCTCAGTGCAGTCTCTGCTCTCTGAGTACAGTCTCTGCAGTCTTTCTCTCAGTACGTCTCTGCAGTCTCTGTTTCTCAGTGCAGTCTCTTTTTCTCAGTGCAGTGTCTCTGTCTGTCTCTCTCTCTCACTGCAGTGATTATTATGGTCAAATCCAACTCAGATCCTCACATTTTCCGAATCAGTGAATTTCAAAAAACCTCCTCCTCCTGACAGTCCCTCCTCTCCTCCTCCTGACAGTCCCTCCTCTCCTCCTCCTGACAGTCCCTCCTCTCCTCCTCCTGACAGTCCCTCCTCTCCTCTCCTGACAGTCCCTCCTCTCCTCCTCCTGACAGTCCCTCTCTCCTCCTCCTGACAGTCCCTCTCTCCTCCTCCTGACAGTCCCTGCTCTATGAGACACTGCTTCCCTCCATTCCTGTCTCTATGGAGACACTGCTTCCCTCCATCTCTCTCTATGGAGACACTGCTTCCCTCTCATGGACTTCCCTCCCCTCTATAGAGACACTGCTTCCCTCCATCCCTCCCTCTATAGAGACACTGCTTCCCTCCATCCCTCTCTCTGTGGAGACACTGCTTCCCTCCATCCCTCCCTCTATGGAGACACTGCTTCCCTCCATCCCTCTCTCTATGGAGACACTGCTTCCCTCCATCCCTCCCTCTATGGAGACACTGCTTCCCTCCATCCCTCCCTCTATAGAGACACTGCTTCCCTCCATCCTTCCCTCTATGGAGACACTGCTTCCCTCCTTTCCTCTCTCTATAGAGACATTGCTTCCCCCCATCTCTCTCTCTCTATGGAGACACTGCTTCCCTCCATTCCTCCCTCTATAGAGACACTGCTTCCCTCCATCCCTCTCTCTGTGGAGACACTGCTTCCCTCCATCCCTCTCTCTGTGGAGAAACTGCTTCCCTTCATCCCTCTCTCTATGGAGACACTGCTTCCCTCCCATCCCTCTCTCTATGGAGACACTGCTTCCCTCCATCCCTCCCTCTATGGAGACACTTCTTCCCTCCCTCTCTCTCTATGGAGACACTGCTTCCCTCCCTCTCTCTATGGAGACACTTCTTCCCTCCCTCTCTCTATGGAGACACTGCTTCCCTCCCTCTCTCTCTATGGAGACACTGCTGCCATCCATCCCTCTCTCTATAGAGGCACTGCTTCCCTCCATCCCTCTCTATGGAGACACTGCTTTCCTCCATCCCTGTCTCTATGGAGACACTGCTTCCCTCCATCCCTCTCTCTATGGAGACACTGCTTCCCTCCATTCCTCTCTCTATGGAGACACTGCTTCTATGGAGACACTGCTTCCCTCCATTCCTCTCTCTATGGAGACACTGCTTCCCCCATCTCTCTCTATGGAGACACTGCTTCCCTCCATCCCTCTATGGAGACACTGCTTCCCTCCATTCTTCTCTCTATGGAGACACTGCTTCCCTCTATCCCTATTTCTGTGGAGACACTGCTTTCCTCCATCCCTCTCTCTATGGAGACACTGCTTCCCTCCCTCTCTCTATGGAGACACTGCTTCCCTCAATCCCTCCCTCTATAGAGACACTGCTTCCCTCCATCCCTCCCTCTATAGAGACACTGCTTCCCTCCATCCCTCTCTCTATGGAGACACTGCCTTCCCTCCATCTCTCTCCATTTGGAGACACTGCTTTCTCTCCATCCCTCTCTCTATAGAGACACTGCTTTCCCTTTCATACCTCTCTCTATGGAGACACTGCTTCCCTTCATCCCTCTCTCTATGGAGACACTGCTTCCCTCCATTCCTCTCTCTATGGAGACACTGCTTCCCTCTATCCCTCTCTCTATGGAGACACTGCTTCCCTTTATCCCTCTCTCTATGGAGACTCTGCTTCCCTCCATCTCTTTCTCTGTGGAGACACTGCTTCCCTCCATCCCTCTGTCTATGGAGACACTGCTTCCCTCCATCCCTCCCTCTATAGAGACACTACTTCCCTCCATTCCTCTCTCTATAGAGACATTGCTTCCCTCCATCCCTCTCTCTGTGGAGACACTGCTTCCTCCATCCCTCTCTCTATGGAGACACTGCTTCTCTCCATCCCTCTCTCTATAAAGACACTGCTTCCCTCCATCCCTCTCTCTGTGGAGACACTGCTTCCCTCCATCCCTCTCTCTATGGAGACACTGCTTCCCTCCATTCCTCTCTCTATAGAGACATTGCTTCCCTCCATCCCTCTCTCTGTGGAGGCACTGCTTCCCTCCATCCCTCTCTCTATGGAGACACTGCTTCTCTCCATCCCTCTCTCTATAAAGACACCTGCTTCCCTCCATCCCTCTCTCTGTGGAGACACCGCTTCCCTCCATCTCTCTCTATTTAGAGACACTGCTTCCCTCCATCTCTCTCTCTCTATGGAGACACTGCTTCCCTCCATCCCTCTCTCTATGGAGACACTGCTTCCCTCCATCCCTATCTCTATGGAGACACTGCTTCCCTCCATTCCTCTCTCTATGGAGACACTTCTTCCCTCCATCCCTATCTCTATGGAGACACTGCTTCCCTCCATCCCTCTCTCTATGGAGACACTTCTTCCCTTCCATTCCTCTCTCTATGGAGACACTGCTTCCCTCCATCCCTATCTCTATGGAGACACTGCTTCCCTCCATCCCTCTCTCTATGGAGACACTTCTTCCTCCATCCCTATCTCTATGGAGACACTGCTTCCCTCCATCCCTCTCTCTATGGAGACACTTCTTCCCTCCATCCCTCTCTCTATGGAGACACTTCTTCCCTCCATCCCTATCTCTATGGAGACACTGCTTCCCTCCATCCCTCTCTCTATGGAGACACTTCTTCCCTCCATTCCTCTCTCTATGGAGACACTTCTTCCCTCCATCCCTATCTCTATGGAGACACTGCTTCCCTCCGTCTCTCTATGGAAACACTGCTTCCCTCCCTCCCCCCCTCTCTCTTTGTAGACATTACTTCTCTCCAATCTTCTCTCTATGGAGACATTACTTCTCTCCAATCTTTTCTCTATGGAGACATTACTTCTCTCCAATCTTTTCTCTATGGAGACATTACTTCTCTCTGCTCTCTCTATGGAGACATTTATTATTTTCTCTTCTCTCTAAGGAGACATTACTTCTCTACTTCTCTCTCTATGGAGACATTACTTCTGTCTTCTCTTTTCTATGGAGACATTACATCTCTCTACTCCTCTCTATGGAGACATTACATCTCTCTACTCCTCTCTATGGAGACATTACTTCTCTACTCTCTCTAATGAGACATTACTTCTCTACTCTCTCTGAGACATTACTTCTCTACTCTCTCTAATGAGACATTACTTCTCTACTCTCTCTAAGGAGACATTACTTCTCTCTGCTCTCTCTATGGAGACATTACTTCTCTCCAGTCTTCTCTCTCTATGGAGACATTACTTCTCTCCAATCCTCTCTATGGAGACATTTCTTCTCTCTACTCCTCTTTCTATGGAGACATTACTTCTCTACTTCTCTTTCTATGGAGACATTACTTTTCTCCACTGTTTTCTCTATGGAGACATTACTTCTCTCTAATCTCTTTATGAAGATATTACTTCTCTCCAATCTTCTCTCTCTCTATGGAGACATTACTTCTCTACTTCTCTCTCTATGGAGACATTACTTCTCTACTTCTCTTTCTATGGAGACATTACTTCTCTCCAATCTTCTCTCTCTATGGAGACATTACTTCTCTCTACTTCTCTCTATGGAGACATTACTTCTCCCCAATCTTCTCTATGGAGACATTACTTCTCCCCAATCTTCTCTATGGAGACATTACTTCTCTACTCTCTCTAAGGAGACATTACTTCTCTCTGCTCTCTCTATGGAGACATTACTTCTCTCTACTTCTCTCTATGGAGACATTACTTCTCTCCAATCTTCTCTATGGAGACATTACTTCTCTACTCTCTCTAAGGAGACATTACTTCTCTACTCTCTCTAAGGAGACATTACTTCTCTCTGCTCTCTCTATGGAGACATTACTTCTCCCCAATCTTCTCTATGGAGGCATTACTTCTCTACTCCTCTCTCTATGGAGACATTACGTCTCTCCAATCTTCTCTCTCTGGAGACATTACTTCTCTCTACTTCTCTCTATGGAGACATTACTTCTCTCTACTTCTCTCTATGGAGACATTACTTCTCCCCAATCTTCTCTATGGAGACATTACTTCTCTACTCCTCTCTCTATGGAGACATTACTTCTCTCTACTTCTCTCTATGGAGACATTACTACTCTCCAATCTTCTCTCTCTATGGAGACATTACTTCTCTACTCCTCTCTCTATGGAGACATTACTTCTCTCCAATCTTCTCTCTCTATGGAGACATTACTTCTCTACTCCTCTCTCTATGGAGACATTACTTCTCTCCAATCTTCTCTCTCTATGGAGACAGGACTTCTCTCTGCTCTTTTCTATGGAGATATTGTTTCCGTCTGATGATCATGTTGGTGAGACATCTTATTCTCAGGTAGAAAGTTCTTACGAGCAGCAGGAATGGTGACTTCTAGTCCAGGTGGAGGTGAGATAGTGAGATGTCGTATCGCAACGTCGGGTATTACGAGTATATCATCTCGAAAGATGAAGTTCATAGAGTTCTAGAGCTGCTACGGACCGGTCTGGAATCAGTCCATAACCTCAGAGGACGCGTCGCTCTGGAGTCTGTCGTCCTGTGCCACATTTCGGTGGGCACATTGAATCTCCTTCTCCTTCCAGGATATGCCCATGATTTCCCACTGCCTGTGGATTACAACATGGCGAGCTCCATCGCATATGCTTAAGTAGAAGAATGTGGTCTACAATCAGAACCCATCACTGAAGAAATACGATTCCAAAGGAGGAGGACCACGAAATGTCACCCAGGTGGACAGACCATGAATCTCTGGATCGGTGCCCCAAGCGTCTTATGGACCACGACCAGCCGGGTGGACCTTCACGTTCAGGGGACACACTTGCACATCAGATCTTCCCAGATGTACTTTTGTACATCTTGGATAACATGAACGAGCTGTTCACTTCTCCTGTGAGGCTTCAGAGTGCGGAGGAAGGAGTAGTGGTGGCTGCCACCCAGCTTTCCCGGACACGGAAATAACATGATGGAGTGCACTGATGTCTGATTTGATTGGAGGCATTGACACTGATGTTTCCCTTCTCCTTGTACAAATAACACATTAAACATTCAGTATTAAGACTATTAGCCCCACGGAGGTCACCACGCCTGAGGCTGCCGCCTTCTGACCCCAGGTATCTGCAAGACTGCAGAAATCCTAGATACGGAGACTCCTCCGGATAGATCCGCACTAAACCAAAGGACGGAATCTGCTGATGGGAACCTTCCTCCCAGTCCGGATACTGGGCAAAGGTCACTGGCTCTAGACCTTGCACCAGAGCTGCAGATATCTCCACACCTTTCAAAAAGTGTTCACCCCCTGTCACTGCAAAATCACCTCAGCTGTGTGTGAACTTATCAGTGTAGCTACGGGGGTGCAGAGTCGGCCCCCCGGGCCCTGGTGCTTGATTCCTCCCATAGACCCCTCTGCAAACAGCACATAGTAGGGGCCGACGTCCCTGGACCCGCACTGAACAATTGCAGCCATCCAATAATGTAGATTCCTGTGTGTGACCAAAGACATTGTGTCATTGGGGCATGTGGGGGTCCGTGTCATGGGGCATGTGGTGGTCTGTGTCATGGGGCATGTGGTGGTCCGTGTTAGGGGGCGTGTGGGGGTCCCTGTCATGGAGTGTGTGGGGGTCCCTGTCATGGAGTGTGTGGGGGTCCCTGTCATGGAGCGTGTGGTGGTCGGTGTCATGGGGCATGTGGTGGTCTGTGTCATGGGGCATGTGGTGGTCTGTGTCAGGGGCCATGTAGGGGTCCGTGTCATGCAGCGTGTGCTGGTCTGTGTCATGGGCCATGTGGTGGTCCCTGTCATGGAGTGTGTGGGGGTCCCTGTCATGGGGCGTGTGATGGTCCGTGTCAGGGGGCATGTGGGGGTCCCTGTCATGGGGCGTGTGGTGGTCCGTGTCATGGGGCATGTGGTGGTTTGTGTCAGGGGCCATGTAGGGGTCCGTGTCATGGGGCGTGTGGTGGTCCGAGCCATGGGGCGTGTGGGGGTCCCTGTCATGCGTATGGGGGTCTGTGTCATGGGGCGTGTGGGGGTCCGTTTCATGCGGCGTGTGGGGGTCTGTGTCATGGGGCGTGTGGGGTCCCTGTCATGGGGCGTGTGGGGGTCCGTGTCATGGGGCGTGTGGGGGTCCCTGTAATGGAGTGTGTGGGGGTTCAGACTCACGGGTATAGGGGACAGACCCTGCTGTCGTAGGTATCTTATAGTGGGGGCTGGTGGACCAGGGTTAGGATCACAGCAGATAACACATATGGAGGAGATATCTGCCACCGGTGGAGCTTCTGGCACTGGCTGGCTTTGTCCAGAGATCCCGGATGAGGTCCGCCGTCACAATGCGCGGTGTCACCCACGTACAGGTCTTCTCCGGAGCCCACAGTAGTATCTGGTTTTGTGTCCCCACGCACTTTGGGTCCTGTTTTCACTCATTATATGTCTATGACGCCAGTTTCACGCTGAAGCACACCACGTTACAGTCTATGTGATATACGGCACACAACGTTTTGGGGCTAGGCTTGGTTTGGGTTTGGCATTTTTGCTGGTGTCTTTATGAGAACTGAGAAAATGACAGAAAACCTGTATGTGACAAATAAAAAGGTGTCCTTAAAGGGAACCTGTCATCAGCTTTCTGCTGAACTCATTGAGGACGGCATCGACTAGTGATGGACACGCTGATTTCAGTGGTGTGACAATCAGGAGCTAAAAGTAAGTGGTTGCCGAGAACCAGAATAATCGCAGCACAGGCCTGGAAAGGGGTCACATCTACCGGAGGGGAGTCATCATCCCAGGTATCAGTTCTCTTCTAGGGAGATAAGGAGAAGACGGTCACCATCATCATCATCAGATGGGTGGAGAGAGCAGGAGCTCAGGAATAACTGACTCTTTTCCGGTAGATGTGATTCCTTTCCAGGCCTGTGCACTGAGCAGCCGACGTCCTCCCCAGCTGCACTCTGAAGGTGCACTGACTTACCTTGTCACATGACCATCGTCGCCACCACTGCGTGGTATGGAGCTGTCACTCTCATGTGACACCCTGTGGTGAGTGTGAGTATTGCAGCCTCAGAGTGGGTGACAAGTGGTGACCTGAGAGGCATTCTGTCAGGGGCGTAGCTATAGGGGGTGCAGAGGTAGCAGTTGCTACTGGGCCCAGGAGCCTGAGGGGGCCCAACTGTTGGAGATACAACAGCTTACAGTTTAGTCTATTGCTGTATCAACTGCAGTTTATTGTTCTGACACTAGATGTCGCTGTTACTAATGCTAACTTGTAGTCTCTGCATTTCTATGATGTGTTTCCTGTACATTGATGTGAACTCACTGATTTCTTTTTTCCCTGTCTGTGCCATTCACCATATAAGGTGACCTTCAGTTATTGCATGCATGTTCCAATAAACCCAGTTCCTGTTACTCCACAATGTCTGATCTAAACTGACTCTGCAACATCAACAACCCTTCAGCCCCATAAGAAGGTATTAAAGAAAGTGCATGCTGATCGAGTTACACCTCTGGCTGGAGGGAAGGGGTTAGGTCAAGAATTTGGCATTTTTGCCTCAAGCAGCATGAAGGCTAGGTGCACCCCTGCCCCTGATTTATTCACCAACTGTGCTCACAGTTGGTGAATAAATCCTTATTCTGCCAGAGACAGTGAGTGCTGCGGTCATCTATTCTTACTATCAGTACCAGGGGCCCGACGGGCTAGGGCCCAACACCGCTGGCACCGCCACTATTGGGATCCAAATTTGGAGTGAGTAGTGCTGTCTCCATTTTGGATCTAATAAAAAACTTCCCTGCCCCTGGCCACAAAGCACTGAGGGAAGGGGGCCCAAGCTTGCACGAGGGCCCATCAGCCTTTATCTACGCCCTTGCATTCTGTCCATTGTTTGTCCTCAGTCACACTGATCGACTCTCACGGATTGTGCTAGGTTTTATGTGTGGGTTTCTGGGTTTTCCTCAGATCTGTACAAGTTTTACCACGAAGAACCAGACGCTTCCACATTTGGTTGTCAGGGTGTGAAATCCATGACTCTTCCCTGGGGAATGTGTGTCGCGTGATGTGGTCAATGTTGAGAGACCTTGTTGTCTTGTAATGTGAGCGCGCCTAGACACTGATGAGATTTGCCTCAAAATGTGGAGCAATCTAGTTATAAAGGAATCCACTGTGGATAAAGTGTGTGGACACTGTGGTCGGAGTGGAAAGAAAATGTGGTCAGAGCATGTGGACAACATGGACAGAGCACGTGGATATTGTGGGCAGTATATGTGGACAAACCATGTGGCCAGAGCATGGAGATGTGGGCAGTGTTTGTGGACAGGACATTGGTTTATTTCATACACATTTATTAATATAAGAAGGTTTCATAGATAACAGTTGAGTATCATGAAGGGCTCATGTGGAGGTGACCTCATAGCAATGACCATCACTGGTGGAGACTATGACAGATTGTCCACGGTCTAAATGTCTCGTGACCCAGACAAATGAATGCTTCACAGTAATGTCTAGTGTAAGCAGAAGACTGCGCCATGTTACCAGGTCTACCAGAGCTTGTGCAACAACAGAGCAATAAGGAAGAGGTGAAGGGTGAGGACTGAAGATGGCCCCACTGAGCCATTGGTGGGATTTGGTTCAGGGATGACAGCAGGTGTCAGCTGGAGTTGTGGGACGAATTGCTTAATCCAGTCTGAATACGCAGTCACTCTGGTGTATACACCTGGACGGTTTGGAATTGCGCAGCCGAAACCCCAACTGACCAGTCCAGCCAAGAGCCAGGATCCATCCCATCGACAAGCCAATGGGCCACCAGAATCACCCTATGAAAGAGAAGAGACACATGGCTGTGAGGATTACAGAGCTAGGCATAGAGCTGAAGGTCTGAAGACTTTGGTTGGGTGAGGAACTTGCCAGGACACATTTATGCAATCTGGAAATCTGGCAATAAAATGCAGAAATAAAGAGAAGGGACCCGTCCACCCAGGACTCTGTCCGAAGTTGTGACCTCTATATATCACATCGCACCATGAGCAGATATTACATGAGCAGTGCAGTTACTGGACAGCTGAGAGACATGTCTAGATGTGGTTATGGGGTGGTTGTGGCTTATGTCTAGGGTGGAGTGGACTCATTCTAAATTTACTTCCCGCTCACATGATACGGTTCATGTCCTTAGGTCGATACTCCATGTTAGAATGAGTGTATATCATGCCTGATATAGAATCCATATTTTCTTTCGATCTAGAGATGGACCTGGACTCCAAATGCTAGATCTGGACTCATGGAATACTACAGCTGGGATGGACTTGGACTCCAAATACCAGAGCTGGACTCATGGAATACTAGAGCTGGGATGGTCCTGGACTCCAAATACCAGAGCTAGACTCATGGAATACTAGAGCTGGGATGGTCCTGGACTCCAAATACCAGAGCTGGACTCATGGAATACTAGAGCTGAGATGGACCTGGACTCCAAATACCAGAGCTGGACTCATGGAATACTAGAGCTGAGATGGACCTGGACTCCAAATACCAGAGCTGGACTCATGGAATACTAGAGCTGGGATGGTCCTGGACTCCAAATACCAGAGCTGGACTCATGGAATACTAGAGCTGGGATGGTCCTGGACTCCAAATACCAGAGCTGGACTCATGGAATACTAGAGCTGAGATGGACCTGGACTCCAAATACCAGAGCTGGACTCATGGAATACTAGAGCTGAGATGGACCTGGACTCATGAAATTCTAGAGCTGGGATGAACCTGGACTCCAAATACCAGAGCTGGACTCATGAAAAACTAGAGCTGGTTGGACATGGACTCCAAATACCAGAGCTGGACTCATGAAATAAGGGGAGCTGGGATGAACCTGGACTCCAAATACCAGCGCTGGACTCCAAATGCCAGAACTGGACTCTTAAAATGCTGGAGCTGGATTCATGAAATGTTGATTTCATGAAGGTAAAGTAAGTACACCAGCCTCATCAGGTCTAAGGCTACTTTCACACTAGGGTTAATATGTTCTGATATTGAGTTACATCATAGGGGCTCCGTACTGGAAAGAAATGCTTCAGTTTTGTCTCCATTCATTGTCAATGGGGCCAAATGTAACTGAACAGAACAGAGTCACCAGAATGTATTCTGTTCCGTTCTCATGCCGGAGAGCAGCGTGCTGCGGAGAAAGACGGATCCGTCATGACCCACAATGCAAGTCAATAGGGACGGATGAGTTTTCTCTGACACAATAGAAAACGGATCCGTCCCCCATTGACTTTCAGTGGTGTCCATGACGGATCCGTCTTGGGTATATTACAGATAATACAACCGGATCCGTTCACAGTGGATGCAGACGGTTGTATTATCAGTAACGGAAGCGTTTTTCCTGAACTCTGCCGGATCCAGCAGCTTCGCTAGTGTGAATGGAGCTTTAGAGATCTATTTGGTGTATACGGTTTCTGGTGAGAGATCAGTGTTCTCTGTGGCCTCTGTAGACATGATCGCTCTTCTTGTGTGAGTGAGCTCCTCTCAGGGTTGAGGGGCATTGTGGGATCCACTGTTCTCTGTGGTGATCATACTGATAGAGTCCACATCTTGAATAATGTGTTAGAAGATGTTTACCTGGCAGGCGTCCTTCTGACCATCCTTGTATCCGGCGCAGACCATATCCCACTGTATTAGGGTGACATTGGCAGGTGTTGTGGGGTTGTTGATGTGGTACATGGCATCGCACTGTGCATGGTCTATGATGGGGAGCTGGACCTTCTGTAGTGTCTGAGGCGCTGGTAGGCTCACTGGAAAAACACATCAGCCTGGTTAGATGTCAGAAAGTCCACTGACCCATCCTCCTTCTACAGGTAAGAACTCAATCTGACCATAAGTAACCATAGAAACTGAGAAGGATAAATGACTCCTAGCCTCAGACGGCACACCGTTAGGACCTGTCCTGCTCATGTCCAGGGAAGGCGTCCCACATCCAAGAAGAAAGAGGATACTGTCACTCACTGGTGACACGTTTTTGCACATCTTTTCTCACTATCTTTCTGTCAATGATATCTCCAGTAGAGACTACGGCCGGGGTTCTGCACGTACGATATTCTGGACTGACTGAATTACTTCATGGACGAAGAGCCTATGTCTTCTGCCAAATCAAGCAGAACCTTCCCACTGACATGACCGACCAGACCAAAGCTTTATCCTGTTCTGGTCATGAGAAGACTAGTGTTGAGCGAGCATGCTCAGCCAAATACTGTATTCGGTCGACCATGGCGGCGCTCGGGACCACGCGGTGTTTGGCGCCATGCTCGAGTCCCCTTGAATTGGCCAATTAGTGTGCGGGGAGGTACTGGCATTTACTGTAATGCCGTAGCCATCTTGGCTACTGGCATTACAGTGATTGGCTGGCCGGGAACTCGTCATCGGGTGTTATATAGCACCCAGTGACATGTGACCCAGCTCAGTCAGGGAGAGCTGCTGCAGGGAGGGACAGATAGTGAAGGGAGAGAAAATTGTCTAGGCAGGGATAGTTTTTCTTTTGAAAAGACCCAAACGTCCTTTTAAGGGCTATTGTTATATCTGGCTGCAATAGATTTTTTTTTTGTGGCGGGCAAAAATTGCGCAAGTTTGCCTGATCTAAACACCACCTGCGCAGCGTGTGCATTATAACATTTCTGTATCCTATATACCTGACATCCAGTGTATTGTTTTCTGCCGCTAATCAAGGCGACATTACCTGCGCTGCGTCTGCTGTATAACGTTTGCGCAAGGAGGGACAGATAGTGTAGGGATAGGATTTGGCTAGGCAGGGCCAGTTGTTCTGTTTAAAAGACCCCAAAGTCCTTTTAAGGACTATTGTTATATCTGGCTACAATATTTTTTTTTTCTTTAGGGGCAAAAATTGCGCAAGTTTGCCTGACCTAAACACCACCAGCATGTGCATTCTAACATTTCTGCTCAGACAGGAGATAATCACGATGACACCCATTGGCACAATATTATTTGTCATCATTACCTCCGGATTTGATGGATCCCCAGCCAGTCACAAAGCAGTTGAGGTTAGTGGGGAACTGGACGTCTTGGGTGGGGATGCAGATGGGCATCACATAGTCTGAATACTGCACTGGGTTCTGAAGCTTGATGAGGGCGATGTCACCGCTGGACCCTGCACGTTGATATATTGGGTGGATATAAATGGCGCTGACGGCAGACATGACGCCTGTGGGTATTGACAGCTGGTATGCTCCCAGATTCACCATATAATCTGAGGTTGTGTAAGGCCTGGGGGGGGGGGAGAAAGCGGAGTGTGAACAGTGCTTTATCCTGAGAACTCATTATTGATAGGACTGTGGCCCCTCTTACCGGATGAAGCAGTGGGCCGCACTTAACACCCACTGGCTGTCAATCATCACTCCACCACAAATATGGAACCCATTCTTCCTCAAGCTTATTTGCCAGGGCCACTCCCCATAGAAGGCGTCCTGTCCGCCCACAATGCGATCCGACGTCATCGGCTTTCCACAACCTGTAGACAAGCGGCGACCGGTCACTTACTGCTAATGTCACTTAATATGGAAACAGGAGGAGGAGAAGGTACTTACCTGCATAGCTCAGTGCAGTCTGGAAACCTGCAGGAGAGAGAATATAATTAATGTATCGGTGATAACAACCTACCTGAGGGGCTAGGTACACAGAGTATTTGCAGAGCACTGTGGGTCCTGTCTAGTTACTGCCTGGTAAATCTGCTCAGTGTCAGTGAATCGTCCATCAGTCACCCTGGGGTGAAGCAGCCTGCGGACTACGACCCTGCTCCTCACCCAGCAAGACTCCGAGTGCAGAATGTGTGCAACATGTAAAGATGACCCCCTCAAGCTACCACTAGAAGGAGCTCACTACATACAGATTATACAGCCACCACTAGAGGGAGCTCACTACATACAGATTATACAGCCACCACTAGAGGGGAGTTTACTGTATGCAGATTATACAGCCACCATTAAAGGGAGCTCACTATATACAAATCATACAGTCACCACTAGAGGGAGCTCACTACATACAGATTATACAGCCACCACTAGAGGGAGCTCACTACATACAGATTATACAGCCACCACTAGAGGGAGCTCACTATATATAGATTATACAGCCACCACTAGAGGGAGCTCACTATATATAGATTATACAGCCACCACTAGAGGGAGCTCACTATATATAGATTATATAGCTACCATTAGAGGGAGCTCACTATATACAAATATTACAGTCACCACCAGAAGGAGCTCACTACATACAGATTATACAGCCACCACTAGAGGGGAGCTCACTACATACAGATTATACAGACACCACTAGAGGGAGCTCACTACATACAGATTATACAGCCACCACTAGAGGGAGCTCACTACATACAAATATTACAGTCACCACCAGAAGGAGCTCACTACAAACAGATTATACAGCCACCACTAGAGGGAGCTCAATGTATACAGATTATACAGCCACCACTGGAGGGAGCTCACTACATACAGATTATACAGCCACCACTAGAGGGAGCTCACTACATACAGATCATACAGCCACCACTAGAGGGAGCTCACTACATACAGATTATACAGCCACCACTAGAGAGATCTCACTACATGCAGATTATACAGCCACCACTAAAGGGATCTCACTGTATACAGATTATACAGCCACCACTAGAGGGAGCTCAATACATAAAGATTAAACAGCCACCACTAAAGGGGAGCTCACTGTATACAGATTATATAGCCACCATTAAAGGGAGCTCACTATATACAAATCATACAGTCACCACTAGAGGGAGCTCACTACATACAGATTATACAGTCACCACTAGAGGGAGCTCACTACATACAGATAATACAGTCACCACTAAAGGGAGCTCACTACATACAGATTATACAGCAACCACTAGAGGGAGCTCACTACATGCAGATTATACAGTCACCACTAGAGGGAGCTCACTACATACAGATTTTACAGCCACTACTAGAGGGAGCTCACTACATACAGATTATACATCCACCACTAGAGGGAGCTCACTACATACACATTATACAGTCACCACTAGAGGGCGCTCACTACATACAGATTATACAGTCACCACTAGAGGGAGCTCACTACATACAGATCATACAGCCACCACTAGAGGGAGCTTACAACATACAGAGTATACAGTCACCACTAGAGGGAGCTCACTACATACAGTTTATACAGCCACCACTAGAGGGAGCTCACTATGTACAGATTATACAGCCACCACTAGAGGGAGCTCACTGTATACAGATTATACAGCCACCACTAGAGGAAGCTCACTACATACAGATTATACAGCCACCACTAGAGGGAGCTCACTACATACAGATTATACAGCCACCACTAGAGGGGAGTTTACTGTATGCAGATTATACAGCCACCATTAAAGGGAGCTCACTATATACAAATCATACAGTCACCACTAGAGGGAGCTCACTACATACAGATTATACAGCCACCACTAGAGGGGAGCTCACTACATACAGATAATACAGTCACCACTAGAGGGAGCTCACTACATACAGATTATACAGCGACCACTAGAGGGAGCTCACTACATACAGATAATACAGTCACCACTAGAGGGAGATCCCTACATACAGATTATACAGCCACCACTAGAGGGAGATCACTACATACAGATTATACAACCACCACTAGAGGGAGCACACTACACACAGATTATACAGCCACCACTAGAGGGGAGCTCACTACATACAGATAATATAGTCACCACTAGAGGGAGCTCACTACATACAGATTATACAGCCACCACTAGAGGGAGCTCACTACATACAGATTATACAGCCACCACTAGAGGGGAGCTCACTACATACAGATTATACAGCCACCACTAGAGGGAGCTCACTGCATACAGATCATATAGCCACCACTAGAGGGAGCTCACTACAAACAGATATATACAGCAACACTAGAGGGGAGCTCACTATATACAGATAATACAGTCACCACTAGAGGGAGCTCACTACATACAGATTATACAGTCACCACTAGAGGGAGCTCACTACATACAGATTATACAGCCACCACTAGAGGGAGCTCACTACATACAGATTATACAGCCACCACTAGAGGGAGCTCACTACATACAGATTATACAGTCACCACTAGAGGTAGCTCACTACAGACAGATTATACAGTCACCACTAGAGGGAGCTTCTTATCTGTAAATGTTTACACTTACACTATGTGGAGCTCTCCATCTGCAGATGTATATACAATAAGTAGAGTAAAAAAAAAAGAGAAAGCGGAAAAAGTGGAAAAGTAAAGAGATTTAGAGTATAGTTGTGAAATAAAAATAGTAAGGAAATGTGAAAAAAGTTGAATAAGAAATGTAAATTGGAGAAGAGTAAGAAGAAAGAGAATGAGAGAAGAAGGGTTAAGCATGGAGTTAGAAAAAGAAGAGTACAGTAAGAAGCAGAAGAGGAAGAAGACATGGGAGAAGATAAGTGAAAAGAAAGAGAAGTGTAAGAAGAGGGAGAAGAAATGGGAGAACATTACTGAAAAGAAGAAGAGGGAGAAGAGTAAGAAAAATAAGAGTAAGCAGGAGAAGAAGAAGAAGCAGAAAAAAGGGTGAAAAGAAGAAGAACAAGGAAAAAAGGAGGGAGAAAGATAAGAGGATGAAGAAGAAGGAGGAGAGCAAGAAGAAGACATGGGAGAAGAAGATTAGTGAAAAGAAGAAGTGTAAGAAGAGGGAGAAGAGTAAGAAAAATAAGAGGAAGCAGAGAAGAAAGAAGGGTGGTAAGAACAAGAACAAGGAAAAAAAGAGGGAGAAAGAGAAGAGGGTGAAGAAGAAGATGAAGAAGAAGGAGGAGAGCAAGAAGAAGACAAAGAAGAGTAAGGAATGAGGTAGAGAAAAAGGAGCAAGTAGGAAAGGAGAAAAAAAAGAAGAACAAACAGAATAAGAATAAAGAAGTAGGTGAAGATCAAGAAGAGGAGTGAAGTCATCATGAGGAGGTACCTGGTCAGATTTGCTGTTTTAGGTTAGTTATCAAATGTCACATGTTTGATCTTATCCTTAAACCTAAGTCTTTTCTCTAGAAAAGCTGCTCCAGGTTCCCTGCTCCACCTCCTCGTACACTGAGATTGTGACTTTTGGAAACTCATAAACGTACTCACCCATACCCATATTTCCGAACTGAAGCGAGGGGTGTGATAACGAGAAAAGGCATAAAACATTGTGCTAACCTCCTCAAAAGCTCAATTTTGTGATTTTTTTTCAAGCCAGAATTCTGGAGTGAAAGCAGAATACATGAGGGCCCGAGATTAAGTGGGAGATGAGGCTGACACTACCTCTCCCAGAGGCCTCTACGTCTTTTTGGACCCATACGTTTATGGAATGGCCCTGGTAATGAGATTGATGAAAGGGTCTATGACCATGAACCCCATGCTGAAAAGATCACGATCAGCACCATGTTCTTTACTCACCTGTGGAGAGAAGAAGCAGCAAAGTCAACACCTGAAGATTCCTCATGGTCCTGTAGACTTGAAGGCTGTGGGTCCTGTTTGTGTCTGTCAGAATGACCCCTCCACAGCTCAGAGAGAGCGGTGGGGAGGAAGTGAAGAATGGGGCATCAGGATGAAGTAATGCGAATGTAGAAGATTACTAACTATCTGGAGATATCTTCAGACAGGTTTCTTCTCCAGATGAGCTGATGAGAGGATCACTCACCTGATGGAGGTCTTACAGAACCTGCTCTGAAGCTCAGTGCTATACATCTCCCTTATAGCCTCCTCCCCTCATAAAGTCCTACTGTATCTCCTCCCTGACTGATTCACCCCGATCTATAGAGGAAAACTCCCTGACAGAGGTCCGGGACCTCCCAACGGTGGGGCCTAAGACAGAATCGTGCTGGAGGACCACGGTATTTGTGGTCATCTTCAGCACCTCTACCTGGACACATTGTTCCCATAGAAAGAGTTCACTTTTCCAAACTATTTTTATTGGTGGTTTTTCTTATATTTTAATTTTTTTCCTTTTGATCACAGCTCTGTGCTCTTCATATAATTCTAACTCCGAATCCGAGTCTTCACATAGAACATCACATGACCTCAACATAAAAGTGCATTTTATAAGGAAGGAGGACAGAAACTGAGTAAGAAACCTACAAGTAACAAAGAGATAATAAACATCTAAGATCCTCCAGCATAAGAACAGGGACCACAAGACAACAGCAAGAAATCCAGACAGGTGTTCTGAAACAATCAGCAAGTGATATCCCCAATTATTTTGTATATATACACTGCACAGTACCACTTCTCCTGTCCTGTATACTGGGTGTAATCCTCGGTATCTGCTCTTATTCTGTATATATATATACTGCACAGTACCACTTCTCCTGTCCTGTATACTGGGTGTAATCCTCAGTATCTGCTCTTATTCTGTATATATATATATACACTGCACAGTACCACTTCTCCTGTCCTGTATACTGGGTGTAATCCTCGGTATCTGCTCTTATTCTGTATATATATATACTGCACAGTACCACTTCTCCTGTCCTGTATACTTGGTGTAATCCTCAGTATCTGCTCTTATTCTGTATATATATATACACTGCACAGTACCACTTCTCCTGTCCTGTATACTGGGTGTAATCCTCAGTATCTGCTCTTATTCTGTATATATATACACTGCACAGTACCACTTCTCCTGTCCTGTATACTGGGTGTAATCCTCAGTATCTGCTCTTATTCTGTATATATATACACTGCACAGTACCACTTCTCCTGTCCTGTATACTGGGTGTAATCCTCAGTATCTGCTCTTATTCTGTATATATATACACTGCACAGTACCACTTCTCCTGTCCTGTATACTGGGTGTAATCCTCAGTATCTGCTCTTATTCTGTATATATATACACTGCACAGTACCACTTCTCCTGTCCTGTATACTGGGTGTAATCCTCAGTATCTGCTCTTATTCTGTATATATATACACTGCACAGTACCACTTCTCCTGTCCTGTATACTGGGTGTAATCCTCAGTATCTGTTCTTATTCTGTATATATATATACACTGCACAGTACCACTTCTCCTGTCCTGTATACTGGGTGTAATCCTCAGTATCTGCTCTTATTCTGTATATATACACACTGCACAGTACCACTTCTCCTGTCCTGTATACTGGATGTAATCCTCAGTATCCGCTCTTATTCTGTATATATATACACTGCACAGTACCACTTCTCCTGTCCTGTATACTGGGTGTAATCCTCAGTATCTGCTCTTATGCTGTATATATATACACTGCACAGTGCCACTTCTCCTGTCCTGCATACTAGGTGTAATCCTCAGTATCTGCTCTTATTCTGTATATATATATACTGCACAGTACCACTTCTCCTGTCCTGTATACTGGGTGTAATCCTCAGTATCTGCTCTTATTCTGTATATATATATATACACTGCACAGTACCACTTCTCCTGTCCTGTATACTGGGTGTAATCCTCAGTATCTGCTCTTATTCTGTATATATATACACTGCACAGTACCACTTCTCCTGTCCTGTATACTGGGTGTAATCCTCAGTATCTGCTCTTATTCTGTATATATATACACTGCACAGTACCACTTCTCCTGTCCTGTATACTGGATGTAATCCTCAGTATCTGCTCTTATTCTGTATATATACACTGCACAGTACCACTTCTCCTGTCCTGTATACTGGGTGTAATCCTCAGTATCCGCTCTTATTCTGTATATATATACACTGCACAGTACCACTTCTCCTGTCCTGTATACTAGGTGTAATCCTCAGTATCTGCTCTTATTCTGTATATATATATACTGCACAGTACCACTTCTCCTGTCCTGTATACTGGGTGTAATCCTCAGTATCTGCTCTTATTCTGTATATATATATATACACTGCACAGTACCACTTCTCCTGTCCTGTATACTAGGTGTAATCCTCAGTATCTGCTCTTATTCTGTATATATATACACTGCACAGTACCACTTCTCCTGTCCTGTATACTGGGTGTAATCCTCAGTATCTGCTCTTATTCTGTATATACACTCACCGGCCACTTTATTAGGTACACCATGCTAGTAACGGGTTGGACCCCCTTTTGCCTTCAGAACTGCCTCAATTCTTCGTGGCATAGATTCAACAAGGTGCTGGAAGCATTCCTCAGAGATTTTGGTCCATATTGACATGATGTCATCACACAGTTGCCGCAGATTTGTCGGCTGCACATCCATGATGCGAATCTCCCGTTCCACCACATCCCAAAGATGCTCTATTGGATTGAGATCTGGTGACTGTGGAGGCCATTTGAGTACAGTGAACTCATTGTCATGTTCAAGAAACCAGTCTGAGATGATTCCAGCCTTATGACATGGCGCATTATCCTGCTGAAAGTAGCCATCAGATGTTGGGTACATTGTGGTCATAAAGGGATGGACATGGTCAGCAACAATACTCAGGTAGGCTGTGGCGTTGCAACGATGCTCAATTGGTACCAAGGGGCCCAAAGAGTGCCAAGAAAATATTCCCCACACCATGACACCACCACCACCAGCTTGAACCGTTGATACAAGGCAGGATGGATCCATGCTTTCATGTTGTTGACGCCAAATTCTGACCCTACCATCCGAATGTCGCAGCAGAAATCGAGACTCATCAGACCAGGCAACGTTTTTCCAATCTTCTACTGTCCAATTTCGATGAGCTTGTGCAAATTGTAGCCTCAGTTTCCTGTTCTTAGCTGAAAGGAGTGGCACCCGGTGTGGTCTTCTGCTGCTGTAGCCCATCTGCCTCAAAGTTCGACGTACTGTGCGTTCAGAGATGCTCTTCTGCCTACCTTGGTTGTAACGGGTGGCAATTTGAGTCACTGTTGCCTTTCTATCAGCTCGAACCAGTCTGCCCATTCTCCTCTGACCTCTGGCATCAACAAGGCATTTCCGCCCACAGAACTGCCGCTCACTGGATGTTTTTTCTTTTTCGGACCATTCTCTGTAAACCCTAGAGATGGTTGTGCGTGAAAATCCCAGTAGATCAGCAGTTTCTGAAATACTCAGACCAGCCCTTCTGGCACCAACAACCATGCCACGTTCAAAGGCACTCAAATCACCTTTCTTCCCCATACTGATGCTCGGTTTGAACTGCAGGAGATTGTCTTGACCATGTCTACATGCCTAAATGCACTGAGTTGCCGCCATGTGATTGGCTGATTAGAAATTAAGTGTTAACGAGCAGTTGGACAGGTGTACCTAATAAAGTGGCCGGTGAGTTCATATATATATATATATATATATATATATATATACAGTCCTCTGTAGTATATATATACAGTATACTGTCCTCTGTAGTGTATATATATATATAGTATACTGTCCTCTGTAGTATATATATATATATACACACTGCACAGTACCACTTCTCCTGTCCTGTATACTGGGTGTAATCCTCGGTATCTGCTCTTATTCTGTATATATATACACTGCACAGTACCACTTCTCCTGTCCTGTATACTGGGTGTAATCCTCAGTATCTGCTCTTATTCTGTATATATATACACTGCACAGTACCACTTCTCCTGTCCTGTATACTGGGTGTAATCCTCAGTATCTGCTCTTATTCTGTATATATACACTGCACAGTACCACTTCTCCTGTCCTGTATACTGGGTGTAATCCTCAGTATCTGCTCTTATTCTGTATATATATACACTGCACAGTACCACTTCTCCTGTCCTGTATACTGGGTGTAATCCTCAGTATCTGCTCTTATTCTGTATATATACTGCACAGTACCACTTCTCCTGTCCTGTATACTGGGTGTATGTTTCGCTGTATCTTCCCCTTTTCTCTGTAGATATATTGCACAGTACCACTTCTTTTGTCCAGTAAGTGGATTGTACTCCCATCATCCTCTCTCCTGTCAGCTGCACCTGTTATCCTCTGTTATCCTGTCGCTGTGAGTGAGGGGAATGTTATGTGCCTAGACCAGCTCTGGGTGGAGCAGGGATTAGCGGGGGTCAGACACCCCACACCCTCCCCACATTCTGGGGCTTGTTTGGACCTGTCTTTTGTCAGGACACAACATCAACAACAACGCCGGCTGGTGCAGAGCCATCACCGCTCACTGCTCTGCCCTCCTCCCCATCCTTCCATCATTCACATCAGCCGCAGGATCTTCTCATTATTTATTATTACACATTATATAATGAGAGGAAAAAAGAGGACAAAATACAGAAGACGACAGCTATACATCCTGCAGAGCAGAGGACAGAGCAGAAGATAGGGCAGATCTACATCCTGCAGAGCAGAGGACAGAGATGATCTACATCCTACAGAGCAGAGGACAGAGATGATCTACATCCTGCAGAGCAGAGGACAGAGCAGAAGATAGGGCAGATCTACATCCTGCAGAGCAGAGGACAGAGCAGATCTACATCCTACAGAGCAGAGGACAGAGATGATCTACATCCTACAGAGCAGAGGACAGAGCAGATCTGCATCCTACAGAGCAGAGGACAGAGCAGATCTACATCCTGCAGAGCAGAGGACAGAGCAGATCTACATCCTACAGAGCAGAGGTCAGAGTAGATCTACATCCTACAGAGCAGAGGACAGAGCAGATCTACATCCTACAGAGCAGAGGACAGATCAGATCTACATCCTACAGAGCAGAGGACAGATCAGATCTGCATCCTACAGAGCAGAGGACAGAGCAGATCTACATCCTACAGAGCAGAGGACAGATCAGATCTGCATCCTACAGAGCAGAGGACAGAGATGATCTACATCCTACAGAGCAGAGGTCAGAGCAGATCTACATCCTACAGAGCAGAGGACAGAGCAGATCTACATCCAACAGAGCAGAGGTCAGAGCAGATATACATCCTACAGAGCAGAGGACAGAGATGATCTACATCCTACAGAGCAGAGGACAGAGCAGATCTACATCCTACAGAGCAGAGGTCAGAGCAGATCTACATCCTACAGAGCAGAGGTCAGAGCAGATCTACATCCTACAGAGCAGAGGACAGAGCAGATCTACATCCTACAGAGCAGAGGTCAGAGCAGATATACATCCTACAGAGCAGAGGACAGAGATGATCTACATCCTACAGAGCAGAGGACAGAGCAGATCTACATCCTACAGAGCAGAGGACAGATCAGATCTACATCCTACAGAGCAGAGGACAGAGATGATCTACATCCTACAGAGCAGAGGTCAGAGCAGATCTACATCCTACAGAGCAGAGGACAGAGCAGATCTGCATCCAACAGAGCAGAGGTCAGAGCAGATATACATCCTACAGAGCAGAGGACAGAGATGATCTACATCCTACAGAGCAGAGGTCAGAGCAGATCTACATCCTACAGAGCAGAGGACAGAGCAGATCTACATCCTACAGAGCAGAGGACAGAGCAGATCTACATCCTACAGAGCAGAGGACAGAGCAGATCTACATCCTAACAGAGCAGAGGACAGAGGAGATCTACATCCTACAGAGCAGAGGACAGAGGAGATCTACATCCTACAGAGCAGAGGTCAGAGCAGATCTACATCCTACAGAGCAGAGGACAGAGCAGATCTACATCCTACAGAGCAGAGGACAGAGCAGATCTACATCCTACAGAGCAGAGGTCAGAGCAGATCTACATCCTACAGAGCAGAGGACAGAGCAGATCTACATCCTAGCAGAGGCAGAGGTCAGAGCAGATCTACATCCTACAGAGCAGAGGTCAGAGCAGATCTACATCCTACAGAGCAGAGGTCAGAGCAGATCTACATCCTACAGAGCAGAGGACAGAGCAGATCTACATCCTACAGAGCAGAGGGACAGAGCAGATCTACATCCTACAGAGCAGAGGACAGAGCAGATCTACATCCTACAGAGCAGAGGTCAGAGCAGATCTACATCCTACAGAGCAGAGGACAGAGCAGACATCTACAGATACATCCTACAGAGCAGAGGACAGAGCAGATCTACATCCTACAGAGCAGAGGACAGAGCAGATCTACATCCTACAGAGCAGAGCAGACAGAGCAGATCTACATCCTACAGAGCAGAGGTCAGAGCAGATCTACATCCTACAGAGCAGAGGTCAGAGTAGATCTACATCCTACAGAGCAGAGGTCAGAGCAGATCTACATCCTACAGAGCAGAGGTCCAGAGTAGATCTACATCCTACAGAGCAGAGGACAGATCAGATCTACATCCTACAGAGCAGAGGTCAGAGCAGATCTACATCCTACAGAGCAGAGGACAGAGCAGATCTACATCCTACAGAGCAGAGGTCAGAGCAGATCTACATCCTACAGAGCAGAGGTCAGAGCAGATCTACATCCTACAGAGCAGAGGACAGAGATGATCTACATCCTACAGAGCAGAGGACAGAGCAGATCTACATCCTACAGAGCAGAGGACAGAGCAGATCTACATCCTACAGAGCAGAGGTCAGAGCAGATCTACATCATGCACAATGTAGGAAAGATCAGATCTATTTTCTGTTGTGCAAAGAACAGAGCAGATTTACTGTTTGTCCTGCAGAGCAGTGGAGAACATGACCTATATGCTACAGAGAACGGCGGAGGACAGAGCAAATCTACGTCCTGAAGAGGTGAGAGCGGCTCCACATTGCATCCAGGTGTGAGAGGCACAGGACCATCCATGATGAGAATAGTGCCAGGTGACCTCAAATTGTGAGATGAGTGACGATCAGTGAGTTGGGTGAATTAGCGAGCAGTGAGGATCTAGACAAGCATTATAAACCACATGGAGCAGATAGCAGGAGACGGCCAGTGGTCACCACAGGAGGAGGAGCAGAGACTCCAGAATCAGGATGGCCCCCATTGTCCTCGGGTCCGTACCAACGCTGGATGCCAATGACCCTAAAATGAGAAATAAAGATGGTGTCAGTCCCAGAAAAGCACTGGAAAAGTGTAGCCGTGGCAGGGCTTCCCCTATGGATTTGGAACATTTGTGGCAGAAATGAATCCGTGGCAGGATCCACATGTATGAAACCCAGATTTAGGAACCGACTTCACTACTGCAGATGTTGAAATCTATGGAGAAAAACTGCGACAATTTTACACAAAAAAATGTCACAGCCGCGTCTTATATCTCCGCAGATTTCTGCACGGATTTCATCCCCTGGACACTGTTTTGAGGAACCCATTCACATGTATTGTACTGGGGACGTCTGGCACATCTGAACTTAGTCACATCGCCCTTCTGATGTCAGACGGTGTTGTGCTGTAGGCTTTAGAAGGCCAGGGAAGATGGCTGCCCCTCCAGTGCAGGAAGGCCAAGGAAATTAGAATTAATTCCAACCTGGATCAGAAGAAGGAAGGGCTGAGGGAGGGGCAAAGTAATGATATTAGGGGAGGGGCAAGCACTACATGACATGTGACAACAAAGTATAAGCTCCTCCTCCTTCACCTCACCATCCTCGGTCATCATCATCCTCCCACTATTTCTCCTTCACCTCATTATCCTTTTGTTGACTTCCACATTATCTTCATCTGCCCCATCCTTATCCCCCTTCTCTTCCACCTCATCATCATCCTCTTCCACCTCATTTTCCTCTTACTCATCTGCTGTATCCTCTTTATCTGCCTCTACATCATCCTCATTATTCTCATCCTGATCATTATCAACATCCTCTTCACTGTCATTATCTTCTTCCTCACCCTCGGCATCTTCTTCATCTGCCCCATCCTTATCCTCCTTCTCTTCCACCTCTTCATCATCCTCCTCCACCTCGTTATGCTCTTCTTCGACTACCTTTTCCTCTTCATCTGCCCCTTCATCATTCTCATCATCTTCCTGCTCATCATTCTCCTCCCTCTCATTATCCTCTTGATCACCCACCGTATCCTCTTCATCTGCCCCATCATCATCCTCCCGCCTGCATCATTATACAATATCATGCACAGTAGCAGCAACAACATTCACCTGAGGAAGATGGGCATGGTGGCCCCAGTGATTCTTGGGTGTGTATTGAGGACAGGGCTCCTGTGTCATTGAACCCTGCGGAGACACAGAAACATGACATTACACAGAGGCAGAGAGGCGGTGTGAGGGGCAGGGGTGCCATTACACAGAGGCAGAGTGAAGGGCAGGGGTGACATTACACAGAGGCAGAGTGAAGGGCAGGGGTGACATTACACAGAGGCAGACTGAGGGGCAGGGGTGACATTACACAGAGGCAGTGTGAGGGGCAGGGGTGACATTACACAGAGGCAGAGAGGCGGTGTGAGGGGCAGGGGTGCCATTACACAGAGGCAGAGTGAGGGGCAGGGGTGACATTACACAGAGGCAGAGTGAGGGGCAGGGGTGACATTACACAGAGGCAGTGTGAGGGGCATGGGTGATATTACACAGAGGCACTGTGAGGGGCAGGGGTGACATTACACATAGGCAGTGTGAGGGGCAGGGGTGACATAACACAGAGGCACTGTGAGGGGCAGGGGTGACATTACAAAGAGGCAGAGTGAGGGGCAGGGGTGACATTACACAGAGGCAGAGAGGCAGTGTGAGGGGCAGGGGTGACATTACACAGAGGCAGTGTGAGGGGCAGGGGTGAAATTACACAGAGGCAATGTGAGAGGCAGGGGTGACATTACGCAGAGGCAGTGTGAGGGGCAGGGGTGACATTACACAGAGGTAGTGTGAGGGGCAGGGGTGACATTACACAGAGGCAGAGAGGCGGTGTGAGGGGCAGGGGTGCCATTACACAGAGGCAGAGTGAGGGGCAGGGGTGACATTACACAGAGGCAGAGTGAGGGGCAGGGGTGACATTACACAGAGGCAGAGTGAGGGGCAGGGGTGACATTACACAGAGGCAGTGTGAGGGGCAGGGGTGACATTACACAGAGGCACTGTGAGGGGCAGGGGTGACATTACACAGAGGCACTGTGAGGGGCAGGGGTGACATTACACAGAGGCAGAGAGGCAGTGTGAGGGGCAGGGGTGACATTACACAGAGGCAGTGTGAGGGGCAGGGGTGAAATTACACAGAGGCAATGTGAGAGGCAGGGGTGACATTACGCAGAGGCAGTGTGAGGGGCAGGGGTGACATTACACAGAGGTAGTGTGAGGGGCAGGGGTGACATTACACAGAGGCAGAGAGGCGGTGTGAGGGGCAGGGGTGCCATTACACAGAGGCAGAGTGAGGGGCAGGGGTGACATTACACAGAGGCAGAGTGAGGGGCAGGGGTGACATTACACAGAGGCAGTGTGAGGGGCAGGGGTGACATTACACAGAGGCACTGTGAGGGGCAGGGGTGACATTACACAGAGGCACTGTGAGGGGCAGGGGTGACATTACACAGAGGCAGTGTGAGGGGCAGGGGTGACATAACACAGAGGCACTGTGAGGGGCAGGGGTGACATTACAAAGAGGCAGAGTGAGGGGCAGGGGTGACATTACACAGAGGCAGAGAGGCAGTGTGAGGGGCAGGGGTGACATTACACAGAGGCAGTGTGAGGGGCAGGGGTGAAATTACACAGAGGCAGTGTGAGAGGCAGGGGTGACATTACGCAGAGGCAGTGTGAGGGGCAGGGGTGAAATTACACAGAGGCAGTGTGAGAGGCAGGGGTGACATTACACAGAGGCACTGTGAGGGGCAGGGGTGACATTACACAGAGGCAGTGTGAGGGGCAGTGTGAGGAGCAGGGGTGAAATTACACAGAGGCAGTGTGAGAGGCAGGGGTGACATTACACAGAGGCACTGTGAGGGGCAGGGGTGACATTACACAGAGGCAGTGTGAGGGGCAGGGGTGACATTACACAGAGGCAGTGTGAGGGGCAGTGTGAGGGGCAGGGGTGAAATTACACAGAAGCAGTGTGAGAGGCAGGGGTGACATTACACAGAGGCAGAGTGAGGGGCAGGGGTGACATTACACAGAGGCAGAGATGCACAGAGTCAGTGTGAGGGGGGGGAGGGGTGACATAGTATATCTAAACTTTCTATAAACTGCACATAAATCACTTGTCCGGTGCATGTTCTCTCTGATGCTTCCTCTGAGCTCATGTGTGGAGAGGTTAGCTGCTCTGATGGCTTCTAGATGCTATACATAGAATAGAAGGGGATGTGATAAGTCCTCTAGGTGTAGAAGCCATTGCCAAGCCTCTGTTATCAGCACTCTCGTAGTGTCACTCTCTAGACTGTGGAGCAGTATGATGGAAAACACCTTGGGCCTTATGTATGAGAACTGTCCCATAGAAACCAATCAGAGCTCTCCTTACATCTCATATAGTGCTGTGGAGAAATGAAAGGGGAGCTCTGATTGGTTGCTATGGGACAGTTCTCATACGTCAGACCCTTAGTGATCTGTACCCAGAGAGAAGACTGATACTGGAGGAGTAAAGATGTCAGTAACATATAGATTACTTACAGATCTGTACCCAGAGAAGCCTGATACTGGAGGAGTAAAGATATCAGTAACACATAGATTACAGACATATCTGCATACCTCCCAACCGTCCCGGATCCAGCGGGACAGTCCCGGATTGTAGTAGCTGTCCCGCTGTCCCGGTATGGAGGAGGTATGTCCCGGTTTCTGGCATCTGTCCCTCTGTCCATAGGACGCAGAGACAGTAGCCTGTATGGTGATAAAGCAGAGAGCCAGCATTGGCTCACTGCTTACTCTAACATCCCTCCCGTACCCCCTGCCGGCTCTCTATACCTTTGGCCTGGGTGGGGGCGGGGCCGGCCGTCAGTCAGCCTTGGCCCCGCCTCCTCCAGACTAGAGAAGACGATGTCCTGCTGGTGATGCTGCTGCAAGGAAGAAGGTAAGTATATGGTGTTTATTTTTTTTACTTTCTGTGAGTGGCACAATGTGGGCATATTACTGGGGGGCACAATGTGGGCATATTACAGGGAGGCACAGCTGGGCATATTACTGGGGGCACATAACTGGGGAATAATTACTATGTGGGGAAGTAAGGAGATTGGGCGGGATTAGGTGTATATCTATGTTTTGGGCGGAGTTAATGCCGAAAAAACTTGCCGAGTGCCAAAAACATCATACCCTGAGATTGTTAGAGATGTTGCCCATGAGATCACCGCTTTGCCCCCAACCCAAGTTAGTGTAGAGAGGCCAGTCTCTAGCCTTAAAGTAATTCCATCAGATTTGAGGTAATCAGTGAAGGAGGCAATACTACTTCTCAGAACAAATTCACAGACTCACCCCACAAATGTTATTCAGGACGTTTTTGTCCCACTTACTGCAGCGTTTTACATATTTACAATTTATTAAAGTTTTTTGTGTTCTAAAGTTGTATCCAATAAATATATTTTATGTTCTACTGAAATAACTTGATTATTGTATCATAAGGATAATAAAAAAAGCTTAAGTTAAGTTATCGCTGAAACATGCACCATGTATGAGGGAGTGGGAGTCGGGAGTCAGAGTTAGGGGAAATTGAGGAGTCGAAGTCGGGGCTTTGGCTTACTGACTCCACAGTCCTGACTGAGGACAGGTCAAGGAGGAGAAGCGCAGAGTAATGTAGAAAGTAGAGGACAGGTATAGAAGGAGGAGGACAGAGTAATGTAGAAGGCAGAGGACAGGTCTAGAACGTTGGAGGACAGAGTAATGTAGAAGGCAGAGGACAGGTCTAGAAGGAGGAGAACAGAGTAATGTAGAAGGCTTGGGACAGTTCTAGAAGGCAAAGGACAGAGTAATGTAGAAGGCTGAGGGCAGCTCTAGAGGGAGGAGAACAGAGTAATGTAGAAGGCAGAGGACAGGTCTAGAACGTTGGAGGACAGAGTAATGTAGAAGGCAGAGGACAGGTCTAGAACGTTGGAGGACAGAGTAATGTAGAAGGCAGAGGACAGGTCTAGAAGGAGGAGGACAGAGTAATGTAGAAGGCTTGGGACAGTTCTAGAAGGCAAAGGACAGAGTAATGTAGAAGGCTGAGGGCAGCTCTAGAGGGAGGAGAACAGAGTAATGTAGAAGGCAGAGGACAGGTCTAGAATGTTGGAGGACAGAGTAATGTAGAAGGCAGAGGACAGGTCTAGAAGGAGGAGAACAGAGTAATGTAGAAGGCTTGGGACAGTTCTAGAAGGCAAAGGACAGAGTAATGTAGAAGGCTGAGGGCAGCTCTAGAGGGAGGAGAACAGAGTAATGTAGAAGGCAGAGGACAGGTCTAGAACGTTGGAGGACAGAGTAATGTAGAAGGCAGAGGACAGGTCTAGAAGGAGGAGGACAGAGTAATGTAGAAGGCTTGGGACAGTTCTAGAAGGCAAAGGACAGAGTAATGTAGAAGGCTGAGGGCAGCTCTAGAGGGAGGAGAACAGAGTAATGTAGAAGGCAAAGGACAGGTCTAGAATGTTGGAGGACAGAGTAATGTAGAAGGCAGAGGACAGGTCTAGAACATTGGAGGACAGAGTAATGTAGAAGGCAGAGGACAGGTCTAGAAGGAGGAGGACAGAGTAATATAGAAGGCAGAGGACAGGTCCAGGAGGAGGAGGACAGAGTAATGTAGAAGACAGAGGACAGGTCCAGGAGGAGGAGGACAGAGTAATGTAGAAGACAGAGGACAGGTCCAGAAGGAGGAGGACAGAGTAATGTAGAAGGCAGAGGACAGGTCTTGAATGAAGAGGATAGAGTAATATAGATGGCAGAGGACATGTCTAGAAGGAGGAGAACAGAGTTATGTAGAAGGCAGAGGACAGGTCTTGAATGAAGAGGATAGAGTAATATAGATGGCAGAGGACATGTCTAGAAGGAGGAGCTCAGAGTAATAACGTTGAGCCTTGGAAGTTAGCAGATCGTTGATGACTTTGGTCAGGGCAGTTTTAGTGGAGTGATTAGGTCTGATGCTGGTTTATAGTGGCTTATAGTCAGTGGGGTGAGAGGTGGGAGGACAGTTCGGGATAAAAATGTAATTCTAGGAGTTTTTATGTGAATGGGAGTAAAAGGGCAATAGCTGGATGAAGAGGATGGGTCCAGGGTGGGCTTCTTGAGTATGGATGTGATGTGGCAGAAGGGAAGACACCAGTGGTTAGTGACAGGTTGAAGAGATGGGATAGGGCAGGGATAACTCTAGTGGTTGAGGTTAGGGATGAGGTGAGATTGGTCAAGGGCACAGGTGGTGAGGTGAGATCTGGAGCAGGTGGGAGCACTGAGTATTTGTGTAGAGGGTGGTGGTGGGAAGGGGGTTGGTTGAAGCTTTCTTGGCTTTTGTCAATTTTATGTTTGAAATATGAGGAAAAGTATTTGACTGAGATGAGGGGTGTGAGAGGGGCACCGTGGGATGGAGTAGGTAAAAATATTTAACAAATGTTGGGGGTTGTGGGAAAGAGATGATGAGAGTAGTGAAGTACAGTAGTCCTGTGTAGAAGAGGCAAGTGCAGACTGGAAGTTGAGGACAGCTTGTTTGTATGAGGTGAAGACTTTTTCGCAGTGACGTTCTGCAGCGTTTCTCAGATTGTCAGGTGAGTGTGCCAGGGTTGTCGATTGATTTGCCGGGTTCAAGAGCTGAAGAATTTGTGGTATTGTAGAAAGTGTCATGAAGGGAAAATATGTGGTGAGAGCCAGAGAGTGGGTGACCTGAGAGATGAGATTTCTACCAGGGTGGCCTAGGTTATGGACTGGAGGGGCAGATGGAGAGAGCAGAAGAGAATGTAAGGAGGTTGTGGTCAGAGAGGGGTGGAGGAGAGTTTAAGAGATTAGATGGGGACCAGAGGTGGGTGAGGACAAGGTCTAGTGTGTCCATCTCTGAGGGTGGCTGTGGAGGACCATTGTGTGAGGCAGCCAAATGTGTCAATAGGGATGTTGAAGATGCCCATGATGATAGTGGGATGTCAGTGGAGAAGAAACGTAGAAGCCAGGGGTTGAAGTGGTCACGAAAGGCAGGAGCAGGACTTGGTGGATGGTAGACGATGGCTATTTGGAGGTTGGAGGGAGAGAAGATGCGGACAGAGTGAACTTTGAAAGAAGAGAGACTGATCGTTACATAGTGGAAGGAGCAGGGTCCTCCCAGCAGCACAGAGGATTTCAGAAGAGGAGTGTGCTGATCTTGTGGAGGTCACAGGATGAGAGTTACATAGTGGAAGGAGCAGGGTCCCAACAGCACAGAGGATTTCAGAAGAGGAGTGTGCTGATCTTGTGCAGGTCACGGGGTGAGAGTTACATAGTGGAAGGAGCAGGGTCCTCCCAGCAGCGCAGAGGATTTCAGGAGAGGAGTGCGCTGACCTTGTGGAGGTCACAGGATGAGAGTTACATAGTGGAAGGAGCAGGGTCCTCCTAGCAGCACAGAGGATTTCAGGAGAGGAGTGTGCTGATCTTGTGGAGGTCACAGGGTCAGAGTTGCACAGTGGAAGGGGCAGGGTCCTCCCAGCAGCACAGACGGTTTCAGGAGAGGGGTGTGCTGATCTTGTGGAGGGCACAGACTGAGATCATTTCAGGATGATGGGGGTCATTTATTAAACAGAACTATGCCTATATTAGGTGTATTTCTGGCACAGATTGCAAAGCACACCACGCCAGGTCTATAAAAGTGGGCGTGGTGTGGGCGGGAAGGGGACGCCTGTTTTAGGCGTAGAAAATGGTCTAAATGTAAGACAACTTGGAAGCTGTTCTACATTTAGAAGCCGCGGTGGATCCACCGCCAGTGCAGGGTCTTAATAAAGTTTCCCCAATGTATTTTGGTTGTCAGGAGTTACCCACAATCACATTACCTATGATGAAGAAGGCCACGCGCTGACACACTGTAACGCTGTCCTTACTGTCAGGTAACAATGTAACTTTCCAGGGGGGGACGTTCAGGATCAGAGACAAAGCTTCACGGAAGGCTGATCTGGAAGGAGATGTGGAATGTCAGAGCTGTCAGTGCTTAGGTCACAATTAGTAACTGACCCCTCCCCCATGTGACATCACAGCACCTATTAAATGATGTCATCCGCTGCAAATACAGAGATGTGATGGGGACATCAGGGAGGATGGGAGACGACAACTCCAGGGAGTCCAATGTGACCGTCAGGCTCCTTCCTATTACTAGTGACAACACACAAGACATCATCATCATCATTCCACTTCTACTGTAAGATGTCCACCTCTAATATCACAACTTACTCGTACTGATCCATGTCTGATACTCTAGTCACATCCAGAGCAGCACTCATCATTCTGCTCTTATGATATAACAGCAGCTCTGGAGGTGACTGGAGTATGATACATGAAGTCATTCGGGACCAGTCCATGATAATGTCCTACGTGGCCCCTCACTTGTTTATGCTGAGGGAGGAGTGCTGATTTAAAGGGGAAGTTCAGTCTTATGCTGCTTAGAGTTACTATATGGAATCTCTCTGGATCCCTCTTCTGTGAAGCGACGCGATGCCCTGAAGTCATGATGGGCCTCCATGTTTGCCATCTGCCTACATCTTCCCATATACAATGGAAGAGGTGACCACTGCTACCTTCACTATAGAGGTACCTGTGACATTTCCGGCCAGGGGCAGGTTGGGGTCTGTCACCAGCACCTTGTTTCCTGGAACCAGCAGTCCGTGCTTCCCCTTCAGGTCCCCGACTCTACAGAGCTGCGGACTCCGCATTGTGCAGAAGCTTCCTGTCTAGAAAGATGAATCAGGAAAGTAAACAGGGTGCAGACAATGGTGGTCACTGGTGGTCTAGATGTGACCCTCAACAAGCTCAGACCCCAGAAGCTCACAACCATGTGTCTGTCACATTCCTCTAGCCCAGGGGTGGGGAACCTCCGGCACGGCCCACGGGACCATTTCATGTGGCCCCTGCCAGAAAATTTTAATGACTGCTTCATTAGTATGTGGGAGGCACAGGAAGGTGAGACCAGCACTGCACTGTCTGTACTCACCTTCCCTGGTCTTCTTCTGGCCCGCTCTGTGTCCTGACACGTGCGTAGTGCACGTAGACACGCACTATGACCTGATGCTGTGCACTGTCAGGTCACAGTACAGCACGGCAGGAAGAAGACCAGGGAGCGTAAGTGAATCTGCCAAGAGGCAGCGTCGTCCGGAGCTGGAGGGGTAAGTTTATTGTTTTATTTATCTTTTTAAATGTCTGATCTGATGTCTGATTGGGGCTGAGGTGGGGAGGGTCTGATTGGGGCTGATCTGAGGCTGGGGAGCCTATTGGAGTCTGATCTGAGACTGGGGGGGTCTGATCTGAGGCTAGGGGTCTGCTGGGGGTCTGATCTGAGGCTGGGGAGGGTATGATGGAGGTTGATTTGAGGCTGGGGGGCTGATAGGGGTCTGATCTGAGGCTGGGGGTCTGATAGGGGTCTGATCTGAGGCTGGGGGCCTATTGGGGTCTGATCTGAGGCTGGGGGTCTGCTGGGGGTCTGATCTGAGGCTGGGGGTCTGATCTGAGGCTGGGAGGGTCTAATAGAGGCTGACTGAGGCTGGGGGGCTGATAGGGTCTGATCTGAGGCTGGGGGTCTGATAGGGGTCTGATCTGAGGCTGGGGGTCTGATAGGGGTCTGATCTGAGGCTAGGGGGTCTGATGGGGTCTGATCTGAGGCTGGGGGTCTGATAGGGGTCTGATCTGAGGCTGGGGGTCTGATAGGGGTCTGATCTGAGGCTGGGGGTCTGATAGGGGTCTGATCTGAGGCTGGGGGTCTGATAGGGGTCTGATCTGAGGCTGGGGGTCTGATGGGGGTCTGATCTGAGGCTGGGGGTCTGATAGGGGTCTGATCTGAGGCTGGGGGTCTGATGGGAGTCTGATCTGAGGCTGGGGGTCTGATGGGGGTCTGATCTGAGGCTGGGGGTCTGATAGGGGTCTGATCTGAGGCTGGGGGTCTGATAGGGGTCTGATCTGAGGCTGGGGGCCTATTGGGGTCTGATCTGAGACTGGGGGGGTCTGATCTGAGGCTGGGGGGCTGATAGGGGTCTGATCTCAGGCTGGGGGTCTGATAGGGGTCTGATCTGAGGCTGGGGGTCTGATGGGGGTCTGATCTGAGGCTGGAGAGGGTCTGATGGGGTCTGATCTGCGGCTGGGGCTCTGATCTAAGGCTGGGGAGGGTCTGATGAGGGTCTGATCTGAGGCTGATATAGGCTGGGGGGTCTGATGAGAGGCTGATGGAGGTGAGGGGCAGATCTGAGGCTGGGGGGTCTGATCTGAGGCTGGGAGGGGTCTCATTGGGGTCTGATCTGAGGCTGGGGGTGTCTGATCTGAGTCTGATATAGGCTGGGAGGTCTGATGAGAGGCTGATGGAGGTGGGGGCAGATCTGAGGCTGGGGGGGTCTGATTGAGGTCTGATCTGAGGCTGGGGGTGTCTGATCGGGGTCTGATCTGAGTCTGATATAGGATGGAGGGCCTGACAGGAGGCTGATGGTGGTGGGGGGCAGATCTGAGGCTGAGAAACGGACAAAGGTAGGGACAGTGGCAGGGAGAGTAGTAGCTGGGTGACCCCTCTCTGGACCCCCTGAGATGACCTTTGCTGCCATTAATGCCAAATAATGAACTAAATATAGAACATTCTCAACTTAAATATTAGACAACTATACGTGATAAGAATGGCGCCTGTACTATTTGTAATATATAGTGTAGGCGCCATTTTGTGCTGCAAAAATACAGCGCTCTAGATTTTTTTAATTGAAGCACAATTTCTGTAACTTACCTTTAAGTCACTTAGATGTTTGACCGAATACAGCAGTCAGATTTTACGTTGAGAATTTTGTACTATGGCCCCGAGCGATGTTACAAATATCCAAATGGCCCTCAGCAGCAAAACGGTTACCCACCCCCGCACTAGGCCATGACATGTCCTCAACTACAGGGACACCGCCGGTACAAGCCTGGAGGCAGCAGGCATTTATACTGGTTATCAGTGGCGTAACTACAACTAACTGGGCCCCACAGCAAATTTTTGAATGGGGCCCCCCCCAGAAACTTCCTCGCAACCCGAACTCACATGCAACCCTCACTCTTGTGGCTAGTCAAGATTGAGCTCTCCCAGACAAGGCCTGACAGCCGCTCCATCCGCTTTCTATAGTGTCACTGTATATAATGTCATTGTATAATACTGTTGAGGGGGCCTGACAATAAAATCTTTTAGTCTCCCTCCTGAGGGGGCCCCTTGTGGGTCTGGGCCCCAAAGCAGCTGCTTCCCCTGCTTCCCCTATTGCTACGCCCCTGCTGGTTATCATGTAGTATGGTCTGAGGCTGCAGTAGACCTCACCTCTGCAGAGGTCTCACCTGCCCGGAAATCTCATATGGATTGTAGGTTTCTCCACCTTCCTCTGTACGGATGAGCCACTCAATGGTCTACAAACAATACGGACAGTTATATGGGGCCACCACGTCCCTAGTCATACATCAAACTTGTTTTAAGAGAGGTCCATGTTACCTCTCCCGGGGCTGAGGAGGATGAGTGAAGATCCACCAAGATGGTTGTGTCACCAGAACCGCCATCGGAGTACAGGATCTGACTCTACAAGAGCAGAACAAAGACATTAGACAAAGTGGACGGCAGCGAGTGAGGCCCAGATATGGGGGCGACTATTGGGTGAGATATTCAATACCCCCCTGAACCCGTCTAGCCGGACCGGGGGAGAGATCAGTGATATGATGACAGGGGAGGTCTCATTGTAGAGTAGACTCTGCTCACCACTGCAGGAATGAGACAGCGATATAGATATAATGTGTACGTATTAAGGATGTACAGATTTATCAAAATTCATCCAACAAACATATATAAGACATTACAAAGGAGGAAGAAGGGTAAGGATGGTACCTGACACTGGAAGGAAGTCTGCTCTGAGGATACATCCTGGAAGGATGCTGTGCAGTCTGAAGACATAAACCACTGATATAATGTGATAGGGACAGTATAAGGAGATTATAGGGAGAGAATAGATGATAGGGAGAGACAGTATAAGAAGATTATAGAGGGAGAATAGGTGATAGGGAGGGACAGTATAAAAAGATTATAGGGAGAGGATAGGTGATAGCGAGGGACAGTATAAGAAGATTATAGGGAGAGAATAGGTGATAGGGAGGAGCAGTATAAGAAGATTATAGGGAGAGAATAGGTGATAGGAAGGGACAGTATAAGAAAGTTATAGGGAGAGAATAGGTGATAGGGAGGGACAGTATAAGAATATTATAGGGAGAGAATAGGTGATAGGAAGGGACAGTATAAGAAGATTATAGGGAGAGAATAGGTGATAGGGAGGGACAGTATAAGAAGATTATAGAGGGAGAATAGGTGATAGGAAGGGACAGTATAAGAATATTATAGGGAGAGAATAGGTGATAGGAAGGGACAGTATAAGAAGATTATAGGGAGAGAATAGATGATAGGGAGGGACAGTATGAGAAGATTATAGGGAGAGAATAGGTGATAGGGAGGGACAGTATAAGAAGATTATAGGGAGAGAATAGGTGATAGGGAGGGACAGTATAAGAAGATTATAGGGAGAGAATAGGTGATAGGAAGGGACAGTATAAGAAGATTATAGGGAGAGAATAGGTGATAGGAAGGGACAGTATAAGAAAGTTATAGGGAGAGAATAGGTGATAGGGAGGACAGTATAAGAATATTATAGGGAGAGAATAGGTGATAGGAAGGGACAGTATAAGAAGATTATAGGGAGAGAATAGGTGATAGGGAGGGACAGTATAAGAAGATTATAGAGGGAGAATAGGTGATAGGAAGGGACAGTATAGAATATTATATGGAGAGAATAGGTGATAGGAAGGGACAGTATAAGAAGATTATAGGGAGAGAATAGATGATAGGGAGGGACAGTATGAGAAGATTATAGGGAGAGAATAGGTGATAGGGAGGGACAGTATAAGAAGATTATAGGGAGAGAATAGGTGATAGGAGGGACAGTATAAGAAGATTATAGGGAGAGAATAGGTGATAGGAAGGGACAGTATAAGAAGATTATAGGGAGAGAATAGGTGATAGGGAGGGACAGTATAAGAAGATTATAGGGAGAGAATAGGTAATAGGGAGGGATAGTATAAGAAGATTATAGGGAGAGAATAGGTGATAGGAAGGGACAGTATAAGAAGATTATAGGGAGAGAATAGATGATAGGGAGGGACAGTATAAGAAAATTATAGGGAGAGAATAGATAATAGGGAGGGACAGCATAAGAAGAATATAGGGAGAGAATAGGTGAAAGTGAGTGTATAAGAATATCATAGGGAGAAACTATTTGGGATATATCAATGGGTGTAATCAGGAGGAGGGGGTGAGAACAGGTCACTCTTAGGTGTATTTGTTGGAGGGCTACTGTTGGCTTAACTTCTGGCAGTTAGTTCTATGTGCAACGAGGAACTGAAATTTTTTTTTTCTAGAAACCAGTTTTAGTTAGTATTTGTAGTTGGCCATCTCAATGTGTTACCGCCATCTTACTGATCATGTACATTACTTCAAGATAAGGGGTGCATACAGCATCAAGCGTGTTTTACGTCAGTAACGCAAACCTCCATAACTGACGGCATCTGCATCACAGCGTCTAGTTCAAAAGATGTCTGACACTGCTGGCAAAAAATGTCATGTCACCCGTGTTTTAGTAAAGGGTCGATATTAATTTATTTATTAATGATACACACTTATGTTGTGCTGACACCCCCTGCTGCGATTTACAGACATTAGCATCACACTGTCCCTAATGGGGCTTACAATCTAAGTTCCCTATCAGGATGTCTTTGGAGTGTGGGAGGAAACCGGAGAACACGGAGGAAACCCACAAAAACACGGGGAGAATATACAAACTTCATGCAGATGTTGTCCTTGGGCGGACCCCAGTGCTACAAGGCAATAGTGCTAACCACTGAGCCACCGTGTTGCCCATTAACGCTTCAGAGCCTATAGTTCAAACACATTTCACTGTAGAAATTGCACCATTACCACTGTAAATTCTCCATACCAGTGTGCAGTGTGTTGTGGAAGAAGAGGGACATTAATTGCACCACTGTCTGTAAGTGACAGAAAAATTATTTGCAATTTTGCTAGGAAAACCCCCGCCTTGCATGCGTTTGTCATATGTCAGTGTCACTCAGACATCAATAACCACTGCTGACATTAAGTTTCATTAGATTCACACTAGTGTGTATGTACTGCTCACATATGTTTGTAATGGGTATGTTTTCTATGTCATGTACTTACAGCATGTGTGCAGCATATAGCAGTACTATGTGTGGTACAGCGGTACTATGTATGTGATATCTATGTGGTACAGCGGTACCATGTATGTGATATGTTCGTGGTACAGCGGTACTATGTAGGAGGTATGTATATGGTACAGTGGGAACTGTATGTAGGAGGTATGTATGTTTGGTATAGCGGCACTATGTATGAGGTATGTAGGGTATAGCGGCACTATGTAGGAGGTATGTATGGTATAGCGGCACTATGTATGAGGTATGTAGGGTATAGCGGCACTATGTAGGAGGTATGTATGGTATAGCGGCACTATGTAGGAGGTATGTATGTATGGTATAGTGGCACTATGTAGGAGGTATGTATGTATGTATGGTATAGCGGCACTATGTAGGAGGTATGTATGTATGTATGTTATAGCGGCACTATGTGAGTGCTGTTCATATTGTAGCAGTAGTTCTTGTAGACGGGTATGCATTATTGCAGATGTTTTGCTCAGTTTCCCAATTCTAGATGTTCTATTGATTTCGTCACCCTTTATATGGGTGGGGGGGATGTACTGACGAGACTTTGCCTCGGGTGAAGAAACGCCTCGTTACAGCTGAACGTCATCCTGGACACGGAGGAGTTCTGTCATTTTAGGCTTTTATGGAAAAGACATTGGTTCATTGTTATAAAAAACCTGATATTCCTGAAGGGGTCACCTGGGTGCAGCACCTGCCGACGGTGACGTCACTGTACTGAGGTGTGTGTGCGCCATCTAGTGTCATCCTCAGGTAGATACAGCCGTAATGATGCAGGGCCTGTCTTATGGGGGAACCCAGACATCACAGCTCTTACCAGCGAGATTCTCCCACTGATGTTTCCGGAGAACTCTGCAGACGCTCGCACCCATTCTGCATCAGCGGGCAAATCCTGCAGGAAACTGGCACACTGCATTCTGGGAAAGAAAGAGGGAAATATGAGGAGAACTCTACACTCACTTGTAGATTGTGAGCTCTTCTGGTATCGGCGCCAACTTTCTGGCCAGGCTGGTAATTTAGTGTCCCTGACGGGAATTGTTTTCTACCGGCAATAATAATTCCTATAATATCTGCAGCATGAGGACCTTTCACAGCATTGACTGGAAGCAGCAGGACCTGAGAAACGTCATCACCCTGGAGCGCAGGTCCTGTCCTCCACTCAGCAGCCAGTGTTCACAGCGAGCAAATGCAGGAGGGGAGTTTTCATTATTTTCTTGCACAAGCAGAGAAGGAGGCACCATTAATATTGGGGCATTAGTAATTCTGGGGGGCACTAATGGGGGCATGACTAATACTTGGGGGGCACTACTGAGGGTACTAATGGGGTCATTAGTATTACTGGGGACACTAATGGGGTTATTAGTATTACTGGGGGCATTAGAAATTTTGGAGGGTGCTAATAGTGGCATTACTATTACTGGGGTCACCAATGGGGCATTAATATTACTGGGGGCACTAACAGGGGCATTATTGATTCTGGAGGCACTAATGGGTGCATGACTATTACTTTGGGGCACTACTGGGGGTACTAATGGGGTCATTAGTATTACTGGGGCACTAATAGGGGCATTATTAATTTTGGGGCACTAATGGGGGCATTATTAATTCTGGGGGGCACTAATGGGGGCATGACTATTACTTGGGGGGGCACTACTAGGGGTACTAATGGGGTCATTAATATTACTGGGGGTACTAATGGGGTCATTAATATTACTGGGGGCGCTAATGGGGTCATTAATATTACTGGGGGCACTAATGGGGGCATTACTATTACTGGGGGCACTAATAGGGGCATTATTAATTTTGGGGGGCACTAATGGGGACATTATTAATTCTGGGGGGCACTATTTGGAACAGTAATGTTTGAAGGACACTAATGGGAGAATTATTAACTCTGGGTGGCACTAATGGGGGCATTACTATTACTGGAGGCACTAATGGAGTAATATTAATCTTACTGGGGGCACTAATGGAGCGGAGTGGGTGCCATAGCCGCCGGGTGCCTGCTGTTTTAGAGACCCAGGACTAACATGTCAGTGTTCGGTCAGTGATTTTCATCAGTGATTGTGAGCCACAACCAGGACTGGAGCCGCCACAGACAGGAGGTATCAGGGAAGGATCTGCTCCTCTTCTGGGTTTAGACCTGATCCTGTTTTTGGCTTAAAATCACTGATGGAAATCACTGACCGAACACTGACGTGTGAATGAGGCCTAAGACCTGCTGTCAGTGAAGAGAGTAACGCTCCAAGCACTGGAGCTGCATTCATTACTAATTCAGGTCAATCAGATCGGGCATGGACTCTGGAGCAACAAGTCATAGGACAAATGGCAGAAGCTTCTTCTCTAACTCTGACCAAAGTAAGACAGAGGATGTCAGTGGTCAGAAGGAGCAGAAGATGGCAGCATTGCACACACAAAGCAGAAGGATTCCAGTGAAGGATCTTCTCTCGTGTTGAAAGCAATTTGTCTGTGAAGGAACTCGCGGGACAGGACAATGAAGTCTCATTTAAGGTGTAATTGTCATATTATTTATTTGCCAGTTTATTAGAGCTGGAATTACCTTATCAGGACAGCTTTCATTAAAGGGGTTGTCCGAGTTATTTTTTGTCTTTTGTATGTTTCTGACTAGGCAAATATAATGTTTTTTCAATGCACTTTAACTCCAGTGGCCCCTTTCTCAGATTTCACTGAGGGTCACATGACCTGTGATGTCAGCTTCTCTCCCTGCTCTGCTGATGTTTCGTGCACAAGCCTCAGAGATCAGATAAGAGTCTGTACACAAGACGTCACTGTGCTGGCCACACCCCCTGCACTGGTCACTGTGCTGGTCACACCCCCTGCACTGGTCACTGTGCTGGCCACGCCCCCTGAACTGATATCACTGTGCTGGCAACGCCCCCTTTGCTGCCATCACTGTGCTGGTCATGCCCCCCTGCACTGCTGTCTGCTCTCTGTCTCTCTGGATTCTTTCAGACAACCAGTCCCTCACTGTCACTCTCTCTACAACCAGTCCCTCACCGTCTCTCGCTACAACCAGTCCCCCACTGTCTCTCTGTACAACCAGTCCCTCACTGTCTCTCTCTCTACAACCAGTCCCTCACTGTCTCTCTCTACAACCAGTCCCTCACTGTCTCTCTCAACAACCAATCCCTCACTGTCTCTACAACCAGTCCCCCACCATCTCTCTCTACAACCAGTCCCTCACTGTCTCTCTCTACAACCAATCCCTCACTGTCTCTACAACCAGTCCCCCACCATCTCTCTCTACAACCAGTCCCTCACTGTCTCTACAACCAGTCCCCCACCATCTCTCTCTACAACCAGTCCCTCACTGTCTCTCTCTACTCTCTCTACAACCAGTCCCTCACTGTCTCTCTCTACTCTCTCTACAACCAGTCCTCACTGTCTCTCTCTACAACCAGTCCCTCACTGTCTCTCTCTACAACCAGTCCCCCACTGTCTCTCTCTACAACCAGTCCCCCACTGTCTCTCTCTACAACCAGTCCCCCACCATCTCTCTCTACAACCAGTCCCCACTGTCTCTCTCTACAACCAGTCCCTCACTGTCTCTACAACCAGTCCCTCACTGTCTCTCTCTACAACCAGTCCCCCACTGTCTCTCTCTACAACCAGTCCTCACTGTCTCTCTCTACAACCAGTCCCCCACTGTCTCTCTCTACAACCAGTCCCCCACCATCTCTCTCTACAACCAGTCCCCACTGTCTCTCTCTACAACCAGTCCCTCACTGTCTCTACAACCAGTCCCTCACTGCTCTCTCTACAACCAGTCCCTCACTGTCTCTCTCTAAACCAGTCCCCAGTCTCTCCAACCAGTCCCCACCATCTCTCTCTACAACCAGTCCCTCACTATATCTCTCTCTACAACCAGTCCCTCACTGTCTCTCTCTCCAACCAGTCCCACACTGTCTCTCTCTACAACCAGTCCACTCACTGTCTCTCTCTACAACCTCCTCTCACTCACTGTCTCTCTCTACAACCAGTCCTCACTGTCTCTCTCTACAACCGGTCCCTCACTGTCTCTCTCTACAACCGGTCCCTCACGTCTCTCTCTTACAACCGGTCCTCACTGTCTCTCTCTACAACCGGTCCCTCACTGTCTCTCTCTACAAACCGTCCCTCACTGTCTCTCTCTACAACCAGTCCCACTGTCTACACCCCCTCACTGTCTCTCTCTACAACCAGTCCCCACTGTCTCTCTACAACCAGTCCCCCACTGTCTCTCTCTACAACCAGTCCCTCACTGTCTCTCTCTACACCAGTCTCTCTCTCTACAACCAGTCTCCACTGTCTCTCTCTACTCCTCCTACAGGTCCCTCAGTCTCTCTCTGCAACCACTGTCTTCTCCAACTCCCTCTTCTCTCTATACAACCAGTCCCTCACTGTCTCTCTATTACAACCAGTCCCCACTGTCTCTCTCTACAAACCAGTCCCCACTGTCTCTCTCTACAACCAGTCCCCACTGTCTCTCTCTACAACCGTCCCCACTGTCTCTCTCTACAACCAGTCCCACTGTCTCTCTCTACAACAGTCCCCACTGTCTCTCTCTCTACAACCAGTCCCCACTGTCTCTCTACAACCAGTCCCCACTGTCTCTCTCTACAACCGTCCCACTGTCTCTCTCTACAAACCAGTCCCACTGTCTCTCTCTACAACCAGTCCCTCACTGTCTCTCTCTACAACCAGTCCCCACCATCTCTCTCCTACAACCAGTCTGTCTCACCTGTCTCTCTCTACAACCAGTCCCCACTGTCTCTCTCTACAACCACACTGTCTCCCACTGTCTCTCTCTACAACCAGTCCCACTGTCTCTCTCTACACCAGTCCCTCACTGTCTCTCTCTACAACCAGTCCCTCACTGTCTCTCTCTACAACCAATCCCCCACCATCTCTCTCTACAACCAGTCCCCACTGTCTCTCTCTACAACCAGTCCCCACTGTCTCTCTCTACAACCGGTCCCCACTGTCTCTCTCTACAACCAGTCCCTCACTGTCTCTCTCTACAACCGGTCCCCACTGTCTCTCTCTGCAACCAGTCCCCTGGCTGACATCCAGCAAATGTTCCACCGCTTTATTGTCAGGGAAACAGGAAGTTCCTCAGGTCCTTATGGCACAAGGACAATGACATCAGCAGTGAAGTCACAGATTATCAGATGAAGGTTCATGTCTTTGTCAACAGTCCCTCTCCTACTGGAGCAATCTATGGATTGGGGAGGACAGGCCAAGGAGAAGAAGAGGAATTTGGATCTGATGCTCGTCAGGTGTGGATAATGGAGTGAAATCCTTACCTAGGAGTGAAGAGGAAATTGATCTCCTCACCAGAACACAGGAAATGCTGTCTGTAACAGGATTACCTCCACCAGTCCAGAGGTATTGGATGCATTTCCCTCTGCTGACCACGCTACCCACGTAAAGGACCTGGATCTTGGTTCTGATTCTCCAGGATTACAGTGGGACATCAAGCAGGATACGTTCACATTCCAGGTGTCAGCCTGTGACAAACCTTCCACTAATCGGAGAATCTTGTCTGTTGTGAATAGCATCTAAGATCCTCCAGTCACCATTCATGGCAAGATGTTGCTGAGACAGTTAACTGCGGAGAACGTAGACTGGGACGACACCAGTGTTCAATCCTCTGGACGCATCATCAGACTGCCACGGGTGACACATCTATAAGGATCACCCTTCAGTTACAGGGTGAAGGAGGAAAAGAGGAAGTCTGGTCACCCTATCACAGCCCCACCCCTGCTGATGACATCACTGATATAATGACATGTGATCAGACATGAGATCACACACCTTATACTACAGGAACATCTATTACTGCTGACAACCTGCCTGTATATCTGTCTGAAGGTTGTCAGCCGCCCCCCTGCTGATGACATCACTGATATAATGACATGTGATCAGACATGAGATCACACACCTTATACTACAGGAACATCTATTACTGCTGACAACCTGCCTGTATATCATGTCTGAGAGTAGTCACAGCCCCGCCCCCCTGATGACATACTGATAAATGAAATGTTCAGACTACATGTACAGGAACATCTATTACTGCTGACAACCTGCCTGTATATCCTGTCTGAGAGGTTGTCACAGCCGCCCCCTGCTGATGACATCACTGATATAATGACATGTGATAGACATGAGATCACACACCTTATACTACAGAACATTATTACTGCTGAAACTGCCTGTATATCCTGTCTGAGAGGTTGTTCACAGCCCCGCCCCTGCTGATGACATCACTGATAATGACATGTGATCAACATGAGTCTACACACCTTTACTACAGAACATCTATTACTGCTGACAACCTGCCTGTATATCCTGTCTGAGAGGTAGTCACAGCCCCCCCCTTCTGATGACACACTATATAATGACGTTGATCAGACATGAGCCACAACTATACTACAGGAACATCTATTACTGCTGAACCTGCCTGTGTATCATGTCTGTAGAGGTAGTCACGCCCCGCCCCCTTGCTATGACTCCTGAATTAATGACCATGTGATCAGACATGATATCACACACCTTATACTACAGGAACATCTATTACTCTGACACCTGCTGTATATTGTCTGAGAGGTAGTCACAGCGCCCCCTGCTTGACATCACTGATATAATGACATGTGACAGACATGAGATCCACACTTTATACTACAGGAACATCTATTACTGCTGAAACCTGCTGTATATGTTCTGAGAGGTAGTCACAGCCCCGCCCCTGCGATGAACATCACTGATAATGATTGATCAGACATGAGATCACACACCTTATATACAGGAACATCTATTACTGCTGACAACTGCCTGTTATCCGTCTGAGAGGTAGTCACAGCCCCACCCCTGTGATGACATCACTGATATAATGACGTGATCAGACATGAGATCAAACCTTATACACAGGAACATTATTACTGCTGACCCTGCCTGTGTATCTGTGAGAGGTAGTCCAGCCGCCCCTGTATGACATCACTGATATATGACGTGATCAGACATGAGATACACACCTATACTACAGAACATCTATACTGCTGACACCTGCCTGTGTATTCATGTCTGAGAGGTAGTCACAGCCGCCCCCCTGATGACATCACTGATATATGACTGTGATCAGACATGGATCACACCTATACTACAGGAACATCTATTACTGCTGACAACCTCCTGTATATCTGTCTGAGAGTAGTCACAGCCCCGCCCCCCGCTGATGACATCACTGATATAATGACATGTGATCAGACATGAGATCCAACACCTTATACTACCAGGAACTCTATTACTGCTGACAACCTGCCTGTATTCATGTCTGAGAGGTAGTCACAGCCCCGCCCCCTGCTGATACATCACTGATATAATGACATGTGATCAGACATGAGATCACACACCTTATACTACAGGAACATCTATTACTGCTGACAAACCTGCCTGTATATCATGTCTGAGAGGTAGTCACAGCCCCGCCCCCTGCTGATGACATCACTGATATAATGACATGTGATCAGACATGAGATCACCACACCTTATACTACAGGAACATTTATTACTGCTGACAACCTGCCTGTATACCATGTCTGAGAGGTAGTCACAGCCCCGCCCCCTGCTGATGACATCACTGATATAATGACATGTGATCAGACATGAGATCACACACCTTATACTACAGGAACATCTATTACTGCTGACAACCTGCCTGTATATCCTGTCTGAGAGGTAGTCACAGCCCGCCCCCTGCTGATGACATCACTGATATAATGACATGTGATCAGACATGAGATCAAACCTTATACTACAGGAACATCTATTACTGCTTGCAACCTGCTGTATATCCTGTCTGAGAGGTAGTCACAGCCCCGCCCCTGCTGATGACATCACTGATATAATGACATGTGATCAGACATGAGATCACACACCTTAATACACAGGAACATCTATTACTGCTGACAACCTGCTGTATATCCTGTCTGAGAGGTAGTCACAGCCCCGCCCCCTGCTGATGACTAATCACTGATATAATGACATGTGATCAGACATGAGATCACACACCTTATACTACAGAACATCTATTACTGCTGACACCTGGCCTGATATCCTGTCTGAGAGTAGTCACAGCCCCGCCCCTGCTGATGACATCACTGATATAATGACATTATCAGACATGAGATCCACACACCTTATACTACAGGAACATCTATTACTGCTGACAACCTGCCTGTATATCATGTTGAGAGTAGTCACAGCCCCGCCCCCCTGCTGTGACATCACTGATATAATGACATGTGACAGACATGAGATCAACACCTATACTACAGGAACATCTATTACTGCTGACAACCTGCCTGTATATC